>LGRN01000115.1:0-66558 GCA_001883825.1 Emergomyces pasteurianus Ep9510 | reverse complement strand
GGACATCTTGTTGGCTGCCAGAAGTTGGGGTTCGACGTGGCTTGGGATTCTTCACTCCGCAGTAATATCTGCTTGAATATTTTGCTGCGCAAGGAATAAGAATGCAAAGCCAAGGGGGAAAAAAGTGAAAAAAAAAAAAAAAAAAAAAAAAAAATTGAAAATTGAAAGTTGAAAGTTGAAAATTGCAAGTTGAAAATTTAAATCAAACAACATCTTTTTATCTTTCTTTAGGGAGGGGAACGAGGATGACTGCCCCTTGCTCGCTTTGCTGCTGCTTGCAGCTATTATATTGCTGTGTCGCCCCTCCGGAAATTTAACAACTTTTCAATTCTGTCGTCAAAAGTCACACTTGGATGCTTTACGAACCTACGACTCTGGACGGAATACAGATGTACGGCGGACGTAAAGACGTATTACTCCGCTAATTTGAAATAATTTAATCAAAGTGTAACAGGTATGATCGGCTCCCTCAGGATCCTTGAACCCTACCCCTGGTTAATGCATCCCACTCTCCCTCTGTTGCCGTCCGTTATGTTCATGGAAGGTTGGGTAGCAGAGTAACACGCAATAATGATTGCTCACACTGCCTTGATCTACTTGCTTTTCGTTTTCTTCGCCATCTCGGATGAGAGGAAAATTTCGGTCGAAAACAAGTTGGCGTGATAAGTTACCTCCACAAAACTCGTATTCAGAGCGAATCCTCCAGGAGCTCAAAAAAATCGTGTTCGCCTGTGCTATGGACAGCGATAAAGCTCGTGAGATGGTTCATTCCGACTGCCCGTTGTAGGCTTAAGCTCCATGGAGGGCAGTTCCCGGAAAGGTTTCTATGCCACACTTTCTCATCATCATCATTTTCTCCATAGGCGCATCACCCGATCATACATACGTCTTGCGGAAGTTCTGTTATGTAGTTTACGGAGTAACTGACTGGCCTGGTTCCTTTCGTCCTCTTCTTAGCTGATGAGCGCCCACAAATACAGAGCAGGGAATGTAAGACCATGTAACCATTATTTTCAACATCAGTGCCCTGCAGCTAAGGATTTCTCCCTCTAGTTCCATCCATCCCTTTACTTCTCCCAGTGACATCTCTGCCACTCCCGCTCACGTACCGTTCTGTATCTGGGGCAAGACGCTCGAAAGCCGAACGCGTGGACCCCGTCGCAACCATCCATGTGGGAATTGAGGTCCGCTCTCTCACAGCAGCTATGGCAAGTGGACCGAATTGCAACAGAGCGCCATTGTGTGGATAACATTTGTGGGGGTGGAATACAAGCGGGATGAGCTTGAACTTCAAAATACAAAGCTACGCGCGCCAGCACGATTAATATCCTCTTAGATGAGGTTTTCATTGCCCTCTTTTATCAATTAACAAATCAGGGCACGAACTCTCCATATGCCTTTGGAATATTCCCATCTTTCTCGTAAGCGCCGACACCCGGATCATCCATCCAAAACATCTGAGCGCCCCTTGAAGATGCAAAAGATCAGTCATTCTCCAACTTATTGGGATAATTTGTCCAAGATTCATCTAACTAGGAGCGCGATAAAAGAGGTCAACCGAAGAAAAGGCTCTTCGAGACAACCGCGAAAGCTTAATATGCCCACCACCCACCAGCGTCCGAGGCCCATCACTCGCCAGTTTCGAGCTGAGCAGCAGGAGGTAGACATTACATCCATCCGGCTTCCTGGCTTTCTCCGTGATTGTTCACTTGCCCATTTAAAGAAGATAACAAAATTCTCAAGATTGAGAAGGCCTGGTCTGCCCGATCTGAGAAATGTATGTAAACTACAAACTCAACGCCATCCCAGTGCTGCTGATGTGGCCGTAGTGTTCAGTTTCAATTGAGTATAAGAACATTCAGCTCCTGCCGTAGAAAGCGTCGTGCCGAGTCTTCTTCATCATCGACCTTCAGAGACACAAAGACAACGACAAGAAGCATCAAGTATCTCGGCAGAAAGTCGGAATTTTCAGCAGAGTTTTAATTGACCACAGTGTTTACTCTCATGACTATGAGTATTCAGATGGTCGAAGACCAGAAAAACCAAGAAACTGAAAGAAAATCAATGAAAACATTAGTTCAATCTTGAGCTTCTCTATCATTATCAAAGTTCTATGAAAAGGACATTTGAAAAGTTGCGCGTGCAGATGCGCATGCATCTAAAGAGAAGTCTGTCACAATGCCACATGATTTCAATTCTTGACAATGATATCAGCGACTCTAAATGTGTTGAAGAAAACAACTATTCATTTAAAAATCTTACTTCTCTAACTGATGAAATACTAACTGCTGTCAAATTCGCAAAGCTTCTAGTTGTTAAATTTTTTCACCAGCACGGAACAATCTCCCAATGACATCAACTTCTTTTTGAAGGTAAAAGGTTTCGATGAATCTCTTGCTGTAGCCACCCGGCAGGCATGCTACAATGACGCACTGAGTGAAATTCTGTCAGTAAGGTGAATCGATCTACAATAACAATGCTTACACTCTTACGTTGACTTATTATAACGATCAACCAAAGCTATACCTCACTCATGTTAATAAGTCAGACAAATTCATGACAGTCGCTCTGAATATTTTATCATGACACAGTTTTGATTGTTTGCACTCACTGATACTTCTGAACCCTTTCGACAAGAAGCTTCAGTGTATCGAAATGGTCGAGATGGAGCAAAAGAAAACAAGAGATGAACTTATTAAAGTGGCGAATACTACAAGGTCCTTCGAGGCTCAGTCTCCGCCATTCATTTATTTTTCAGCACCGAACAACTTCTGATTTACCACTCATTTTGAATGATTCTAGATGGGCCAACCGAGCCTGATGAATATCAAGCTCCATGGAGCTTTGCGGCTCCACTTGAAGAAGAAAGTGGCTCGAGGGAATCTTAAAACACCAAAGATCCGTGCCAGCAAGTCCCTTGATACAGCCAGTGATGTGGTCAGCCAATCAACTGGTGATAAGGGGCACCCACCCCCTGGCTTCCAAACTGAAGACAAGTGCCATGAATAGGTAGGGGGTCTACATCAATGCTTTATACGGTACTGTGACTTGTTATATATACCCCTTTTTGTGTGATTCGTTTAGCTAGTTTCTGTTCGAAATTATAATAGTTTCTTGATATCTTTCAGCCCCCAGGGGCTCCGTAGCAGTGAGTCGACGCCCCAAGTTTGAAAAATCTGTCTCCACAAAAATACCGTTGATCTGGACGAGATAGGGCGGGGAAGTGTCAGGAAAATGCAGCCATAGGGCGCATTTGCGAAGAACTACTGGATGCGAGTAGAAGGGGAAGCGAAACTGGCGCTTTTCATTCAACGTAAAATTTCAATGGATATTCAGGTCTTAATAAAATACAAGAAGACAGCAGGATCGTGGAAAAATAGTCCAAAGAGGCAAGAGTGATAAAATCTCATTTAACCAGAAAGCTTGATCAACGATGTATAGAAAAGACGAGCAGGGAAAGGAAAATGAAACAAAATGCAAAGACAGACGAAGTGGGCATGGCGGGTATCCTCCTCCCTTCTCTCCGGCCTGACTGAGCGGGCCGTCCGCCGCCCTTGATGGGGACGCAGAGCAGTCGTTCCATCGCGTAAACGTGACAGGAACGAAGAAAACTATCCAGCTGCGAGTGACTGGTGGGGAACGATGGGTGATCAAGGGATTCAGAGGTGAGGAAGGGCGAGGCAGGGTGAGTGAGAAGGAACCTATTATTTTGTAGCCTAAACCTAAGGGGATGAACGCACTATCCTAAGGAATACGTTTAGTAACACAAAGTGCGAAGAGAAAGAATGACAAAACAGGAGAAACGTCCCTTTGGGGTTCAAAAAATTAAAAAAAAAAAAAAATTAAAAAAAAAAGGCCACACAATTAAAGGTAAGTAGAGTGTTAGAGAAAATAAAGGATAAACGGGCGACCGACGCGCAGGTCAATTTGGAGCATTTGGCGTAGATTTCGCAGGATAGAACCTGTCCAGTTACGTCAGTTTGGCCGTTTATTCATGCTTGTGAGGTTCATTAAATTATTGTCATCTCAGGGGAGGGGGGAGGGGGGAGAAGGAAAGCGGAGGACAACTTCGGGTGGAAGAGCGAATGAAAGGGTAAAAAAACAGTAAGTACGGGCTTACCATGCCGCAACGGAGATGATAAGGAAGAGAACCATCAACAACACGCCTTCTAGCCAATTTGACTTGCCATCTTGGATTAAGTAGTTTACCTGTTGTGGAAATTAGCAAAAATGTCAACCACAAACCCAGGGACGAAATACGAGGAAGGCAGTCTTACCAGTAACACGGAGACGAAGAGTATTGCAATTTGGAATCCATCAAAATATAGTGTCTATTTGTGGAGTTAGATAGCAAAATATTTATAGTAGGCGTGATGTCGGGGATGTTTATAAGTACCATCTCATTAATGCCTGATTTACACAGAGACAATAGATATCAGCAACCCACACACATATACTTAAGGGGGGCACAAAACTCAGGCTGATAAGGGACAGAGGTAGCAATTAGACATACCAGCAATCCACCCAATAACTACGATGAGGGGAAGCACCAGAAGAGCAATTTGCATGCTCGACCCAACCGCAACACCAATAGAGAGATCCATTTTGTCCTTAATTGCAACGGTGACGGCCGTAGCATGTTCGGCTGCATTCCCAACAATTGGAATAAGAATCAATCCCACGAACGTTTCCGAGATGTGACCACGAGTGGTAATTGCATCGATTGAGCCGACCTTCCAGGAGTTTTGTTAGCTATCCTTTCGTTTCAATCAGCCTATGGGGTGGATGGTGTGGGAAGTTTAAAAATGTAGGTCGCCTGCCTCTCTCTATCACTCAATAGCCGCCTCAGAATCATCCTTCTAAGACCTTTGGGAAGCGGAAACGTACCATGGCCTCTGCGCATAGGGCTACCAATGTCGTGGATACAGCCAGTGTAAATAAGGCAACCCAGATAGTCAGTTGTGGTTCTTCCCTTTCGTCTGGAACGGCTATAAGAACACGCTGAGAGTTCTCTCCACCCATGCTGGCAGAAATTCCAGCCCCGATTTGTGCAATGCCTTTTGTAGCGTCGCCAGTTCCGATTCGGGCTCGTCGTTTTTCAACCTTCTCGCTTGGTTTATTGTACATTTCAGTGTGTGATTTAAGTTGGAAAAAGAGGTATGCACCGTACACCGCAAGTAGAATCACGCTCGTTCCTAGGGAGAAGTTAGGAGAGGGAGAATGGGAACAGTTTTCGAAATTATAGTTAGGATCGAGATACCTCGTGAAAGCGGCGCAATTCCAGCCTCACCAGCTGTTTAGGACGGCAAATTAGCAAGTGCATTATCGATATATTCAGTGAAGAACGCACCATTGGACCATGCATGGAACGCAGTGGGGATAATAAGACTTCCGACTGCCAAGGTGAGCAGACTGGATGCAGTCTGTGCCACAGTGACATTAAAATTTTGTTCGATCCGATTGATGCCTCCAAGGAAAAACGCCATCCCCAAAACCAGGAGCAGATTAGATAGTATACTCCCAATAAGGGATGTCTGCACAATGACGATTTCGCGTTTAAACAATGCCAGGAGCGACACGATGAGCTCTACAGCATTCCTATACTGGGTTACTGGACGCATTCGGGCAGTAGGAGCTTAGTATTACTTACCCAAAGGATGCATTGAGCAAACCACCGAGAGTTTCCCCTGTTCTAGACATAAAGTTAAAGTCGTTCCGGTGATTTCAAAGATTAAGAATAAAATACCTGAGAGCAATTTCCTCGGTGGCATAACTTAGCATCGCAGCAAGAGGGCTACGAGTATGTGTTAGCAAATATTCTCGGGCTTTCATGAAAGAGAAGAACAATACATGATTGCAATGAAATTGACAACGAAGACTGCAATCGGGTCAATATGCGCATGGTGGACTGCGACTGGAGACAAAATTAGCAAAATATCAGGTATGATAAATTTCAAGCAAACTCAAAGAAACCTACTCCCAACGGGAACCATGACGAGCAAGACGTTAATCCAAGAATTTAGCAGGGTAGCTTTCAACTGTCCCACAGCTGTAAATGTTTGTTTATCCTTTCCAGAATCCTCAGGGTCTTGTGACGATAAGCCAACCAATGCATGGCTTCCGCCACTTTTGAAAAATCTCCGTTTTGTAGAAGCGCTCTTTTCAGAAACTTCATGTGGTTGTTCTTCTTTAGAAGCTGTCAGAGGTGCGGCGCTGGTCCCAGACCCCGCTGTCATTTCAATGCCGTCGCCAACTGTCCCGTTGGAAACTAGAGGGTGGGTGTTTGAATGGCGGGGTGCAGAAAATATGTTTTCTGCCCCTTCCCGCGGCTCCCCCTCATGTCTTGATATAGTATCCCTTTCTGCTTGTGTACGTGGCAGCGCATCTTCTGCGCGGGATTCGGCTGACCGCATGGAGCGGTACCGGATTTTTTTGAAAGGGTTGCGGTTGGGAGTCGCCT
The DNA here is from genome assembly GCA_001883825.1 of Emergomyces pasteurianus Ep9510. Classification (NCBI taxonomy): domain Eukaryota; kingdom Fungi; phylum Ascomycota; class Eurotiomycetes; order Onygenales; family Ajellomycetaceae; genus Emergomyces; species Emergomyces pasteurianus. Next base: position 60,098 of record LGRN01000115.1, on the reverse strand, counting down.
CAGCTCCATCATCATACCAGGCCAGATTCCTAGCTTGCCGTCTGTGTATATCTAGCTCGGCCATTAGAATAAGTTTCGATTGGAAGTAGAAAAAGCTTGGTCGTAACGGATTTAGCTGGGAAGGGTACTCACGCATTGTTGTAAGAGCCAGCTATGTTACGTATCTACATGAAATAGTGTCCAGCCCCGGGGTGGTGTGAAGGTGTAGAAACGCGTGTCTGTGAGCTTCTAAACCCGGAAGGAAATCTGGGACAGGGCACTAGATATTTAGTAGGGAATAATTGTTGTTTGCTGGTGGAGCAAAAGCGGGCGAATTGGTGCTTTTCAGGAATTTAAAAACAAAAGAAGAAAGATTGTACGACAGTGGATTGCTGCAATAGAGCCTAAGCTGTTTGTATGCAACAAAGTACGTCAATGTGCTTTGGTTCCTGCAGGGTAGGGGGAATATCAAAGAAACCCTTGTAAGCCATGATCAACACAGTGGTCTAGAGGCGGGATTCACAACAAGCACAGCCACTTTTAGGCTCAGTGAATGAGAGAGGTAAATAACCAATAACTATATAAGAAAGGGTACGCAAGATACACAAACAACTTTTTATAAACAAAGTGGACGGGACTGCCCAATCGACGCTGTCCAGCCATTGTGGAGCTCTGATTAATGTAGCCAAATAGTTTCCACCTGTCATGAGGTAAGATAGTCGTGACTGTCAGGCCTTGAAATAAAAAGCCCATTCTAACGTCAGTGTTTGCTTTTTGATATAATTGACTGACCTTTTGAAATGGCTGTAACAGAGTTGGGAGTCCGTTTATTCCAAGGTTCCGTTAGCTTACTGCCATGCCAGCGTTTCAGCCAACCCCTTCGTATTGTGATTTACATATGCGCCCAATTTGTTGGTAGAAATTGCTGTTAGATCCCGCAACATCGATATGGATGCCTGAAAATGCTCCGGGTTGAGAGGTTGGAGAATGGTGGCGTGCTGGGTAGTATGTATCCCAAATTCCAAGTTGACAACGCATCACTGCTCTCCCCTTCGGCATTTACTGCGTACGTGATGCTGACGAGAGGACACAACCATTACGAGAGGTGATCGACGCTGGGAATTCACGTTCTCAGTTAACCCGCACAACCAATCACTCGTTACTCAAAGCCCCCCCAACGGTTTCAATCAAGCAAGGATAAGCCACACCACTCAAAAGCTTGGGTACTAGCTGAAAAAAGCTTGACTGGTGATCTGAAGGTGTTGCAATTCGCAACGCTAGTATTCAATAGTCGCGCCGCTCGATTGGGAGAGAGTTGAAGCTGGGTCAATGGCAAGCGGCGGACTGCAAATAACATGCTTAGCATCGACGCGCCTTGTAAGAGAATAATAACCCAAGAGTTCCCCGTTGAATGATGTTGAAATCGGCAGAGCGGACGGGGCTATGTTATTTTAGATAGGGCCCAAGAGGAACAACAAACCGCCCCTATTGTCTTCCCTTGTTTCAATCACTCCAATGTACGGAGTAAATGGGACAGTCTAATCACGTGGCACTTTCTACCCCACAGAGAGCAAAGCGGATCTTACTACTCCGTACTCTGTACGGACCACTCCGCAGGTGACAAGCTACATCGAGGCCTGAAGTACTACTACCTTCAGAAACAGATAGATATGTGATGTGGAACGCAGTTCCAGCCGTGGATGGCGCAGTATTGCGAAGTGAGTGAGCTTTGGTGTGAGATTTTCCCTCTTCGATGCTTCCCATCCTGCTTCCTCTCCTGCTTGCCAAGGTCTACGCTACTTCATCACTGTCATGGGTACTCGCAGCAACACCCGTGCTGTAAGATCAACCTGCGTTCGTTCATCGAGAGCGCGCTTTATAGTTGTATAACTTACCTTCGGCTGTCTTGACGTAAACAGCCCATAAATTGAAAGGCAGAAAAATGGCGCTGATTGTGCGTCGCTCCCCAGACGAGGAGATTATCACGGATACCCCCGACTGCATTTGTAGTACAGTACTGACTAGATGGGCTGAACGTGGTCTATGTAGAAGTTCAAGATCATGAAGTATCATGCACAATGCAATCAAAAACGCACATTAATTTAAGTTCTTTCGTTTAGTTGCTCTTCTTCTTTTCCCCAAGGGATATGAACCTCATAGAATACGCTCATGAAATATTTATACCGCACAAGCCACGGTGGGTAAACAATGCTGGATATTTTGTACGCGTGACAAGGCCCACTATTGATTTCCGAGAGAAAGGTTAGGTGTTCAACGGATACTGTTGGTAATAAATTAGAAATCTCAAGAAATCTCTCTTGAATGAATTTGAGAGCAAAAATAAAACAATAACGGTAATATCTGAATTTAATATCATATTTGAAAGATAGCGGATGAAAAAGGTAGTAGTCAATACACATTATTAAAAATACAGAAATTTTCACTGCATACACTTTTATTAATTGAGACATCACAATGAGAATGAACTTTTAAAGCACGCCTTCATACACTCAACGCCTCTTCTACCTAGTTCAAAAGCCAAAAAGCAGATCCTGCTCCATGCGCCGGTTAGAGCTGCAATCCGAGTGTGCACCTATGCACTGTACCACCGCTGCCTCTCCTTTATGCCTCGCACGGCCTTGAGGCGTTTGATACAACGGTCCCTCGCAGTTTTCTTACGCCCTGCTTCCATGGCATCTCGGAGACCGTTGACATCTAGCTCCACATCATCATAGATTCCGTTTTCAGAAGGGGGGAGGAAATCACGAGGTTGGATTTTTATTGGCTGTTCATCTACATTCGGCCCGTAAAAGTGCTGGAATGTGTCAGGTTTAGCCTAGCAATAAAAAATCATTTTATACATAATTGGAGTTTACTCACAACAGGCTTACTTGTCAGTAGCGGGCTTTTTGTTTCAGGGCATCTGGTCCAGATTTCCAAGGTGGCTTGAACGGGACCACACCATGTAAAGCCATACGCTGTCAACGCACTTGTCGCATCAGTCGGATCTTGAAGGATGAAATCATCCTCCTTGATAGCTTTAATATCTGGGAAATTCTGCTGTCCCTGTTTCTGGATATATTCATGTGCTTCCTTGCGGGGAAACCGTGGCTTTTCAATGAGATTGAAGAGTATAACCATGTTGATGGTTGGGACCCCATCAAACCATAAATCACACCAGCGCTTGAGATCTGCGTATGATTGTGAGAATCCAACTTCTGTCACTCCAACTAAGTTTCGCTTCTTATCAGGTGTTTTATGAGTAATAGCAATATCAGGCTTTCGTTCACTACATTTATCACCGTGGTGAATAAGCACTGTAGAATTTGTTTCAAATTCTAGCGAGCTCTGCACGTTCCGAGGCAATCCGCCGAATAGTCTGTGAGAAAAGTGTGCAATGCACAGTCCGTGAACATTTGTTGGAGCGCGATCTATAGCTGTTGTTGAAAACCTAGCGTCATACGAAATGCGAAGCTCAGGAAGGCTTGTCGTTTATTAGTTTGATTGCTCCTACAGTTTTTGAATATTTCAAGAGGGGCATTAACGAACCTGGGCTTTTTCCCCATAGGTGGGAGTAAACTTTGGTACGTTTCCCAAGAGCTTCGATACCTGATGCCCTCTTCATGTATATTAGCAGGGAATCTTCCGATTCGGATTTCGCGTAGTTGAGATACAGTCAAAGGCTTCTCATAATAATAAGGATTCGAGGAGTCTTGGTTGGTCATAACATGACGCTGTTGGTCCGCTCCAAACGCACTACAAGTTCCATTATGGTGTATCTTAGTTACGCTTGGTGCGAGCTTATCAACAATTTTATTGCCCAACCGCAGGTTGCGAGAAACGCGAGAAAGGAGTGGGTGCATCTTCACTGAAGGAGCGTTGAGCTTGAGTTGTAGAGAATGAGTTGACTAGACAAAGCTAGTAAGGTTTCAAAGCTATTATTGGTAGTTCAAGGATCTTGGAACGTCATACATAACCTTGGAAGTTTGTTGAGTTTTGCGTCGTTGGTTGGTGGCTCTGTGGAGAAGACTAGCGCGCCAAGTTGGAGGCAGCGACGGTCAAATCACATTCTCGGAACATACGGAGTATGTAGTTAGTTACTAATCAACCTCAATTTGGGACACCTTTAACCGGTCACGTGCACATGGTCCAATCATGATCGAGCTGGGTAAATAACCTTCTCACTCAGGGTCTCCTGGCGCTGTCAGATTTTCTGCACTTCATAACAAAAACTATGTGTATCTAATACTACCCACTGTTTTCGTCATGTTTCATGATAGACCGGTAATTCGATAACCATGTTGCAACGTGGACCTGCAAAGGGCTCGCATCTGAGGCAAGTTAGCACCACTTCGACAAGGACAACCGTTTCGGATCAAGATCACGCATATGGACGCTCTGAAACACATGCACCTCATCAATCACCTACGGGGCTCAGCAACCGCCCTTGCTCTCTCTGGGTTCACGATGATAACTTCTCAAGAGAAGAGGTGCTGTTTAACATTAGTGCATTTAGCGATGTAGGGTTAAAGCTTGGGGACCTAATTGAGCTTTCCAGCCCACGCCCTTCACACGTGGACCAACATGTCTCTTCCAACAGACTGGATCCAAGTGGGAGAACGCTACGAGATGCTGGTGATTCGGATACCGGCTCTAACGGCACTGCAAAGCGCGTTTGTGATCACAAATCTCACTCTCCTGTCCATGGTCGGTATCTATTTCTGGTCAAGCCTTTATCTGCAGATATCAAGGCCAGGCATCCAAACTTGCAGATTTCGATCACTAGTAATATAGCCAATATTTTCGGGTTCAAGAACCATTCTCAGGCATTGATATCTTTCAAAGATAGGTCACAGTGCACTGCTTCCCACGTGGAACTCATTTTTCGAGACCAGTTTCTAGTGCGATCTGACATATGGAGGCTAGCGATGTCAGAGCTCGCCGATAAGCCTGTCTATAAAGGCCAGAAGACCGTATTCATGGGAAGCATCAAAGCAGCCGTTAAATCCATATATATCGATGGCAAAAAATCACTTTCGGGCTACTTTTCGCCACAGACCATACCGATCTTTCGAAGTGAATCTGCCCGATATGTCCTCTTCATTCAAATGTCTAAAGAGATGTGGGATTTTGATTCCGAAGGCACTGGTGACATTCTCTTTAGTAGGGTCATCAATAGTCTTCTGCCGGAGCTCTTCAAGCGTTGGGCTGGCATCGACGCCCACCATTTGGTAACTATTGTGTTATTTACTCGAGTTCAGTATGATCTGTTAGCGGCGGATAATTCTGGTTCTTCTTTCCTCAACAACGACTTATTAAATCGGACCACCCACGATTCCCGGCCGGAAACTCAGGATTTCTACCGCGTTGTGGTTAACGATATGCCAAGTGGTAAGTGGACGGCAATTTTAGATGAGTTAAAGAAGGAATTCAGGATTTTCCTCCGGGACGTGTCTATTCCTCCATCGCGCTTTCCAGATTCACCGACATCGGCAGAGGACTCACTGCCGGAAGATTCGAATCGCCCCTCAACTATATCTGGAAGGCCAACTTCCTCTCTTCGTGGCAATATTTTGGAAGCAATCAATATCGCATCATCTTACTTGGCATTTGAGCATATCGGTCGTGACCTTATTCGGACAGGTACTTCAATTGTTGTGATATCTCCCGGGACGGGTGTATTTGAGGTCGCCTACGAGGCGCTAGCGTTGACTTCAGAGGTCCTCACTAGTCGAGCCATTGGGATTGATTTAATATGCTTGAGCCCCATGCCATTGCATTCAGTTCCCCTATTCAAGTATTGCCTCCCGGAGGCACCTACGTCGAGGCCGGGTAGTTCCATTTCCAGGGATTCTCTCCTCCGTCCATCATCTCCCGATTCTCACACATCTACGGGGAGCATTTCGAGTAAACTTTCCCGTCCTCGATCATCTAATACCACACTAGGATCCATGCCACAATCTGTCCCTGTAGCTGACAATTGGCGTTACGGGATCCCTCATTGGGTTGATATTTCCTACTGGGATCCGAAAATTTACCGCGACCGTCGAAGTGCTGTGAATAAAGTCTCAAAATCCCCAGTCCCAGGCACCATGGAAAAGCAAACATCTACATTTGCTCCAAGGGTTAGGATATATGAGATCCAAATGATGGGGGTTATGGAAAGCGAACAGTCAAATATCTGCGTACCTTATCTGTCTTCGACTGACCTTCGCCTTCAAAAGTTCTCTGGTTCCTTTCCATCTCCGAATGGGTCTCCGTATAAGCCTCATTTCCCAGAAAATGGAGGAGGTTCATTGATGTCTTTCAAAGATTCTAAAAGGAATATTTTATCTGTTCCTGCAACCCAGCGAAAAATGCTAGAGTGGATGGATTCATATGATAATGCCATTTTCCACTCAAGGCCGAAACACCGACTGGCAAGAAGACCTTCAAAGGCTAAGCGCGTCGATTTTGAGATGTCGGGATCTCGGTTCTATGAGCAGCAACAAACACGTCCTTCCCCAAGCTCAATAAATCATTCTGGCAGTTTTTCAACTAGCCCTAATAATAGCCACAAGCGACCGAAAGATGGAACACCAGATCTTCAAAAATCAGCTCCAAGTGAACGGATTGCGGTAAGAAAATCAAGCATGAAGACAGCATCAAAGCCGAACCAACCACGAATTTCTAGGTCGATTAGTTTTGCATTACGCGGCCTAGGCCCGACTCCACCGAGAGCGATTGCGAGCACAGAAATAAATAATGAGCATGCGAAGGGTCTATCAACTACAAGCAGGAAAGCACTCAACGGAACTGCGGAAGAGCCCTTAAATGCTGGCGTCGCTTCGCCTACTGCAGAGATTGTTCCCAGTCCATCCTTTAAGTCCCCCGAGGCCCCTCGTTCAAATATTACACCTTCTACGAATAACGGAAATGCTACTCCGTCAAAACCGATTTCAATCCGGATTGCAAATAAAAAATCTATGGACGAACATAATATGGATCCACAAGAAATTGGTGGCTCCTTTTCCAATGCATCAACAGAAGTGCCTTTCGATCGAGGAGGGAATGAAGAAATCCATGGACCTTTTCCGATGACACGAACGGGTCGTAGAGTTGATTTAGCTCTGCCCGCAAGCCAAGATGAACCGACTGTGACTTTATCTCCGACAAAAGCGCTGTCCCAATGGATTTTACCCGTCAACCCGTGCAAACCTAATAAGAGTGGGCCAGCCAGATCCAGCTGGTTTGGTCGCTGGCAGCACGTCTACCCGCGCATGCCAAGCACTGCATCAGTAAAGTGGAAAAGCTTAAAGTCGCCAGCAATTCTTCCACTGACAACCGAGGAATTTCCCACAAGTGAAGAACTTGCTTCCCAGTATTTTCAAACTCCTTATAGAGTCTACCAAAACGACGAATCTGATGTCGCAGAGACGCCTAGAACTCGAGAGGCGCTTCTGCGTGAAATGGTGGCATTGCGTCTTGCCCATGGTTTCCAAATAGTCGTTGGGAAGCTAGTTGACGAAGAATCAGGCGATAATTCGCCGGGACCGTTAAATATATTTGACACCCACTCGTTATCCAAAGATGGGGTGACTATTTTCATGTCTATGGGCAACATCATTCACAAGTTAGTTTGTGTTGCTGGAGGAGAGATAGAAGTTACGAAATTTACACGGAAAACGGTGGCAGGCCTTCTTTCTAATGCAGAGGTTTCTGCACTCAACTACACGCCTGTCGTGAAAACAATATTGAGTGCAAATTATTGCAAAAGCACTATAAACCTCCAATTACCTCAGGAAGATTACAACTGGAATTATGCAGATGCCTTTCTGGCAGGCTATCGAGACCACTTAACTAATTGCACGGAACAACTGCGTTTCTGGCGGACACGTTTCGTTCTGATACCCGTTCAGATACCTGCGAACGCAAGGCGCCCTATGCAATCGTATAAAGAAGATAACGAAGAGGAAATTCATTTACTTGGGATCACGCAACTTACACAAATGTGGCAGAGGTATCGATACGTTCCACCAGAAGAAAAACGACTCCAACCACCGTCTCATAAAAAGGACCAAAATCCATTGAATATTTTATATCAAACCAGCAATCCTTCTGAGGTCGTTGCTGCGGAACTTGACAGACTATTGCTCGATGACCCAGGCCTTGATAACCCGTCCCTGCAGCTGCTGCCAGAGTCCGAATTACTTCAGAGATCCAACATTAGCCTTTCCGCACTCGCACAAGCTATCCAGGGCGAAAAGGGAGTGAGGATGATGGATAGAAGATGGCATTGGCGACTTCACTATAACTGCTTCGTTGGATTAGAGTTCACTACATGGATGCTCCAAAATTTCCGCGATATCGACACCCGCGAGGAGGCTGTTGAGTTTGGTAACGAGTTGATGAAGCACGGGCTTATTTGCCACGTCCAGAAAAGACATAATTTTAGGGACGGTAACTATTTTTATCAGGTTACTGATGAGTATCGCATAGTTCGACCGGAATCTCGAAGCGGCTGGTTCCAGGCTAGAAAGTCGATTCCTAATACTCCAATGGGCGAAGGTTTGAAAGAGCTACCGTCAACTGCAGAAAATGTCACAGCAGAGGCTGACAGTGGGGCGAACACGCCCACTCAGAGCAAGCCGGGGCGAACAAAAGCCTCGGTGTGTTTGTCAAAGTCTATGAAGATCGATGTCGACCCTCGTAAGCGTTCAAACCGCCCTGAAATAATCGATCTTCATTACGACCGGCTGCATAATCCGGACAATTGTTTCCACATCGAACTCAGTTGGATGAGCGCAACTCCCAAGCTTGTGGAAGATGCAATTGTATCGTGGGCAGCAACGGCAGAAAAGTTCGGTCTCAAATTAGTTGAATTACCAATATCTGAAGTTTCTTCCATCGTCGAAACCCAAGTTTTCAGGCGCCCATACCCAGTGAAGCTCGCAATTGAACCCCCAGAAAGCCCACCTCCCAACGTCTATAGTTCTACTTCCTTCGCATCTCAAGGCGTGGCTGATCACCACTTTTACCACAAAGCAATCTTGAAAAAATTTGACTTCGTGCTCGATTTCGAAGCTACAGACGCTTTCCCTCCAGATGTAAACGTCTCATATTCTTGGGGTCGACATAATTATCATTTGCCCCAGTATGTCCACAGATCTGGCGCCGTACTCGCTCAGATCACGGATGATGGTTGCTTCCTCTTGCTGGCAAACCGGCTGTACAGCGCCCGGGGCCCCGCGGTCAAAGAATCTGGTCGATTTGACAGAAATGAATTCTACCGTCCTCGCGCTGCAACATACGATGCCTTGGACCGCACTGGCTCCCCACACCTATCTCCCGTTGTCCGTGCATCACTTGACACTTCGTCCGCGACTGTTCCCCAATCCGAACTTCCTTCTTCTTATCGAATTACCAGGGAGATCGGGGCAGAGATCAGAGCGCTTTGTAGCGATGTCGACAGGCTAAAGAAATTCTTCCGGGAAGCAGCAGTTCAAGCGAAACCTACTTCATCTAAGGTTAGCCCGGCTATGCCACCTACGATGGATTCGTCCATTCCGACCTTGGAGCTACCGGCCAGTCTTGTTGGGCGACATGTTTCTTCACCGCCAATTATGGAAGTGCAGCAGCCTGGTACGGGTTTGATTGATGCGAGGATGCAAGGTTCCGCTAGCCCGAAGATTGAGTTATACAAGTTGTCTCCATCCATGAAATGAGCGAGCTCCAGCTGGAAATGTGGGTTTTTATGCTCGCTTCTGTTTTTTTGTCTTTCGTTATACCCATGTGTGTCACAACTGTAACCGTATTAGTGTGGAATTTTAACCTGAATTTAGCTCTCCTATTTTATTTCATTTCAATTTGGAATTGTTTGTTGAAAGATCACCTGCTGGCATGCCAAAATGAGTTTTCATATATTACCTCGCTTCGGCCAAGTTTTTATCAGGTTCACTTTTTCCCTCAAGTTGTGATGGCGTTTTGCTTGCAAGCGTACTTGACTGACGCAGGGATTACTCATGTATATATATATGTGTATAGGATTATTGCAACTTAGATCACTATTCTATTGATGGCTTTTAAGGAGTGTACTTTTTCCTTTTGAGAGGCAAGAAAACGAGAACGGAGATGAAATCTCATGACTTACATTTGATATCCATGTATATGTGCGCATGCGCAACGCTAAATTGGCAATAGGTTCCATAACGAATATCAATTTATTCATTGGCATTAAAAGCCAGGCGTTGACCCTATATGAATAGTGTGAGCGGAAAGGGAGTCCAGCGAAACAACGCCCCAGGTTAAATTTCAATATATGGGGGAGCAGAAATCTTGAGTGATGAGAGCAGCTTGTGCTGCGCGTTTCCTATCATCCCGCCCCTTACAACAGAAAATATTGCATCCAAATACGGGCACTGCAGCCTGCGACTGGACATAACGGAAGGCGAAGGAATAAAATGGAAGCGAATAGTGAGAAAAGAGCGTTGGAACTGATTCGATGGGTCTGGATACAATGCCACTAGTAACAGGCAGCTAAATATCTGTAGGTACACATACATATATATATATATGTCACGGAAGGCGAAACCCCAAATTACCAGACACTAAAGGCAATGACGAGATACATATGCATGTCTATCCATAAATCGCTTTAGAAGGGTTGTAGGGTACCTGGATACGCCAGAAAACGGGAGGTGCACGTGCGTGAGGAAATCAAAGCGAGAGATAAACAGCGCTATGAGACGAAACAAGCAAGCCCAATTTATAATATGAACCACTATAAATAAATAGATGGTTGATCCTTCGAAAAAGATTAGAACGAAAATATGTGACCCGAAAAGTAAAAACAACAACAAAGAACAAGTGCAAAAATTGAATGTAATAGCCGCTAATATAAGATGTTGAAGGGAAAATAAATATTAGAATATCGAGCGATTATAAAGATATAAGCAGCACGGAGGTGGGCTTCCGGAGAGCATTGACGAAAATTAAATCAAGCTGAAAATTTGCAGGTGTTGGGACGTGTCTCAGAAACAAGATAAGGAAAGAGGAAACGCAGGGTATCATAGAATATACGCAAAAACGTGAAAAGAAGTGGGGGAAATTGGGGAAGGAACTCAAGGGAGCTCCAATGTCTCTGACCCATTCCATATAATCAAATGAGGGTCCAGAAGTTCCAGCTCATGAGGGTCACGGAGACAGTAGCCATACCGAAACTGTATTAAAAGAAATCCGAAATGGAGAGAAGACAGCCAGACGACAACCGTGACGAGTGGGATGAAAGATTCGAAGGATCAAAATTAGTGCGAAATAATCGTAATCCAAGGGGAAATACAGAAACGCAAAAGGTGCTCTGGTGCTAGTAATCCGCACGAAAAAAAATCGTGCAGATGAAATGGTGCAGATGAAATGGTGTAAACTGCACATGTTAGCAAGCTTCCTCGATATCAGTGAACCATTTCCTGATCCCGTCTCTCAAGGTGTTATCCGCAGCTGTACCAGGGCCTTTGCGGTCACGGGCCGAGGACATTTTCGGGGCGTCGCCGGTGGCAGAAGTTGGCAATTCCTGGCACCGTTCCGCTGTCACGCTGCGGACAACTTCCTCCAGGGCACCTAGCACTATGCTTCTACATTTATTTCGCGGAACTTCGGTGGATGGCATGGTCTCTGTTGGTGGGTCGGCAGATTGTTTGTCTGGCTCCTGGCTGCTTGTCGGTTTATCCTTGCGATTTCGATTTGGCGACGCTGCTCTAGAATGAACTAGCGACGATTCTCCACTCCGGGCTAAAACTTTCTCGACGGCATCAACAAGGGTTGGGTCAAGATCCATAACTGGCTCCTCGATAAACATCTCTTCCACGTCGAATGGATCTAATTGTGGTGAGTGCGGGGTGGAGGGTGTCTTGACCGAGCCGGAGAAGAAATTTGGAAATTGAGAAATGGAGGAGGGTGTTTCCGGAGCTTCGTGAAGTGACGGTTGACTGGAGTTATCTCGAGACTGGGCAGCTGATCGAGAACTGTTCCCGGAGATTCTGCGTCGTAAGCGCAGCTTCTTCACAGTAAAAGTTTTGGTATCTGCAATGAGCGTGGTGCAAATATCAACCCATTTCTCAGGGACGATTCCGTCAGAGTCGGAAAGAAAAGGTAACAGAATGTGAGGCGGTGTGGGCTCAGCCGACATTGCACGTTTAATATCCGCTTCCAATGTATTGTACGGGTGGACTGCTTGAAGAAGGAAATCTTCATGGAAGCGCTTTAGCCAACCTGCGACATTGACATGCACACCATTGTAATCTTTACTTTGGGAGAAATGGAATCCAGAGCCTGAACTATGAACGGAGCCAACACCATCAAAGCTGGTAATTGAGGTGCGTGTCTTTTTAGGCGACGCTAAGGTTGAGTCACCCGACGAAGACAGAGAGATAAAACCAGGTAAAGGTACCTCAACATCGATCACCCCATCATGCAATCCAACAGAGAGCTTCATGGGAGAATTTGGAGTTTGTGTATCTGGATTTTGTCTCGTGTCTCGCGAGTCAGCAGATTCAGATAAAGCCACATCAGGTGGAGGATGTGTTGGTATGGATATGTTATTGGGTGTTTCAGAAGTATCATTAGTGACGCCTTTCCCTGCCTCACCAGTTACAGTTTGCTGCTCGCCTGGCTTTTTATCAGGGCCAGTTACGGGACTGTTGGTTTTTTGGCCTCCAACTGACGATAAACTGTCGCAATTTGTAGCAGCGGCGGCGGCGGCCGGCGGGCGGGCGCCCCAAAGCCCAGAAAGCAAGCCACCCCATTTACTAGACGGCTGATGCTCTCGTCCTTCTGAACTAAGATTGGAGCTTTCACTTCTTCGGAGGTTCTGCAATAGATTTGCTGAGGCCGCACTTCCATTGGTATCTAAAGCTAAGCCCCTCCTTCCATCTTCACCACGTCTACCGCGTTGAGAAGCAAAGTGTGGAACTGGGGTGGCAGTGCCGGGTGCAGCAGCAGCAATGGTAGCAGTGGAACTCTTTCTGGTGCTTGCATTGATGGACGGTATAGGTAGGCTGGCTGTCCTTATAGATCGAACATCGGAGTCCCTCCGAGATTTGTAATGGTCAGCAACAGTTTTAACGAAATCTACTTCATCCAACGGTATAACCCCGGCTTCGGTTGAAGAGGCACTTGGTGAGCGCCTATGTCCGTCGATTTCGTCATCATGAAGTTGGCGAGCTCGAGCGCGTCGGTTTATTGTGCGGCGCAGAGATTCCTGCCTCAAAAGAGGCGCTGTTGGAGGACTCTGGGAAACGGGGCGTAAAGATTTTGACGTGCTTGGTCGTAAGGGAGATGCTAATGTATCTGATCGCTGCTGGGTTGGTAAAAACGCAGAGAGAACAAATATCAAACGTCTCGTAGTCATTTTATCAGTTGAAACAATAACTGTCCGACTGGGTATTGTTGGTTCTGCGTCTTGGTTAGCCCTCTGCTGTAGGTGATACCGTCGCCTATACCAGTCAGGGCCAAGAGAACTTAACCACTCGGTATGGTTTCCCAGAAATGCGGTTATTAGTACAAGGAAGAAAAAATTATGCTCCTTATCACTCAAGAATTTGGCGATCCATCTTGCTTCTTCTCTCCAAACACCCCATCGGCTTTGGCCTGTTGCAACCTGGGGAATTCGAAGTGCCGTACTGATCCTTTGAGTAGCCCTTACCGCCTCGGATCTAAGGTTTGATTTCCCTGATAAAACCCTTGGAGGAAGTTGCACAATAGTTTGGTTCGTTCGCTGCATGTTTGGTGCTTTAGCTGGTTTTGGTTGCTGGGTTGAAAAGTAATCGACTCGTTTCAAAGCTGTAAGGATTTCATTACTTGCTAATTTCTCAAGATGTGACAACGTGCGGGTGATGACATCCCAATGGTCAACTAAGATATCGATTCTGTCATCTAGGCTTGAAGTCGCTGCAGATCCCGCAGTGTCGTCGAAAAAGCCTCTGCTGTATTTATGATCCGAATCTAGGGAAGCGGATATCCCCCCGGGAGGCTGTCCCGGAGTGCCCCACCGAGATGACGGACGCCCATGACTGCGACTAGCAAGTGGTAGTTTAACCGTTATTGCAACAGCATACATGGGTGTCTTCTTTTCCTTCATTTTTTTCCTCTTGAAGTCCGGAAATGGAAATTCTGAATCCTTAAATGGCTGCGAATTTGGGGAATATATTTGTTCCGGGTGGGTCGGTGATGTGTTGCGACCCTCAGGGAGATTGACGCTGAACATTCTCGTGACTAGGACGGTCACTTTCGTAGCAGTAGAGTACTTCATTTCATGCCCCGCGCTCAATCTCTCTTGGGATGAACTGGATGATGTCGAACTAGGTCCGCTAGTACAGGCGCGGGAGAGCGGAAGGTGACGATGGGGCCCCTGAGGGCTGAATCCGTTGGCATCTCCAACTGACTCTGTTTCCGCTGGGAGGATATGCATTTTCGTAGAAGAGCCACGGTAGCTGAAAGCACTGCTGCCAAAAATACAGTTCAGAAGGCCAGATTCGTTCGAATCAGTCGTCAGGCGATTGTGATGCCTATTATCATCCGAAGCGGGAGAAAATGTCGAACTTCGATACCTCGCACGGAATAAAGCACCCGACATTGAGGAATCCAGCTCTCTGAGGCTGGATGACCCAGAAAATTGGTTTACATCCGACGCATGAGGCTTGTGAGCCGCGGCCTTTTTCAACGGTTTCGAGAGGCTTGAACTTCGGGCGTGGCCCTGCCCTTGTTCTGACAACTGCGAATTTAGGCCAAGACCGACCGTTCCACTTGGGGTGTTTACATCTTGGCTATCGAGAAGGATGCAGGGTTCATCACGATCACCCAGCGCATTCTGAGCGATGATGACTCTAAAATCCTTCGCCGCATCCAACTCGAGCCCACCTCTGTCATCGAAGCTGCTGGCGGTGGAGGCATTTGGGGACAAAACACTAGTTTGGAGGGGGTAGGCGTGTGTATTCGATCGTCGAAGATGGGTAGAGTCTGGGAACAAGAGCCCAGAGGTATGCTCTTCCTCAGTCACAGATTCAAGCTGAGCAGAATGCCGAGAGGTGTATGATGCAGGATTGAGCGACGACGCCGCAGTATTTAGAAGTCTTCCCAGCATGTTTGGGAAATTCAGGAAGACTAGGCGACGTGAACTCAAATGTAGATTTGTAACGGGGGGTGATTTAGAAATATGGTAGCCTCCATATGATATCCATTTGTATAAACCATCGTTCAAAATATGGACGAGCTTGATGCGATTGGTGGTGGGGGAGGGGAGGGGGGAGGCGGTTATACCGGGATGTTGGAACTAGGCCTGATGCTTGGAAATATGACGTTCTGATCCGATCCGACGGCAAGTTAGTGCTCTGAGGCGAGATGCAAGCCTGAATACTCGGTTAGAGCCGAGTGTGGCACTTCAAAACGCCCGCAGCTGGTGATGGAGAGCGGGACAGAGGAACTTGCCCAGGCGATTGAGGGAAGATGAGGTTGTTGAAGTTGGAAATTGGGTATGGGGTGATATTTTTGAATAATTAGGGCGCGACGGGCAGAGTTCGGGCCAAGAGGCGGTGAGGACGGGGGGAGCTGGGGCCAGAGCCGCATTAGCTAAGCAATCTGGGCCCCGACTTGTTCACACTAACTAAAGGAAATATCCCGTGGATACCAGGAAATTCCCAGGAATGGATAGAATCAAGATCGAAACTGTCCAACTATTTGTGTATTATTTGTGTTTCTCCGTACGGGGCTACTGCTATGCCCCACGCGCCATTGGATGGATATCAACAACCTAACTACGCAGTAAGACACTTCTTGAAGCTTTCAAGTTGGATGGGCGTTGTTGTGTGAAGCGAGGAGCAAACCCCGGATACAGCCTAACTAGCACTATATTGTGAGGACGCTCAGAAATATTACATGTGCTAAATTGCACACAAGAGGAAATGTCCTGGAGGGCCAAGGATTCCTCCCTCGTATCCTGCCATATTCTCGACTGCAAAAGACGACTTCTCCGCTCCGCTGCCGGTCGGGGAAATTTTGGAGTGGGCAATCCGCTTTCTATACGGAGTACTCAATCCGGAGTCTCAACTAGGTATTTTCACCATCACGGAAGCCACCGTTGCCTATAAAGTACGGAGTGCTCCGTAGTAAGGAAACATTTACAACTGCGGAGTACTTGGCATCACGTTCAAAGAGCCACACCTGGTTCGTAGGCGGATACTTGAAAGCAATACTCCATTTCGCAGCTCTGTCCATAACCATATTTCTTCCTTTCCTCCTTATAAAGATAAAAATTAACAATTACAATAGACACCAAAATTATATATAAGCCGGGCAGCTCGGAGTGGCCCATAGCATATCAGCATATATAGGGAGGAAATCAAACTCACCATATCAGAAAAGACCTTCCAGTATCACTCTGATGATGAACAATCATGCTGCTGGCCACTTCCACCTGCCCATGCCACGTAGCCCAATCAATAGCTATGTTGGTCAATTCACCAAAAAAGCCAGTCATTAGTTTTTTGAAGCAGAGAGCTAAAATTGCAACTCTGTGCCCTTTCTCCATGCCCCTAATGAAGGGCAGTACTACCAACACGCCGAAACTTCAGTTCACCCCTTTTTCAGCCAAAAGATGAAGACCTCTAAAGCGGGAGCAGTTATAGAGACTGTAGTTCCCGACGAATTGCGCAAGTCCGCGGACAGCGAAGAATAGCAGACAGAGGTGGTCGGTTGAGTGTGTCGGAGCACTTCCGGCATCGGCAAGCGACCCATTTCGAAATAATCATATAAAGAAAACCTGCCCAATTTGCCCTGGATAAAAGTGACACACCATGGCAAAGATGCCCGCGAGAATTTACAACGAGGAACATACTCACTACTCCAGAGAAACACACCAGGCACAGTTCATTTGCTGAGACTTCTCATGCCTTCAGTTTGTAGGCCTGAACACAAAACTGCTGGCCTTCGGTCTCTCAAGCGCCGCATATTTTTCAACGATGTAACTCTTTTTTTTCGGGAATTCGACACACAGGAATAGCCAACAACTTCTGAGTGTCCTAGAACAGCTCACTTAGCCCTCTGCTATTAGAAAGCTCCAGGTTGGAACCCCCCCCCTTTCACCTTGAAGGTTCGGCTTAGTTACTCCTCTCACTTGCAGTAGCCACTAGCCCACTTCCTTTCCGTGCTCCGACACAGTCAAATCAAGCATACAGTTATCTTGACATTCAGGCGCTCCAGATCTGGCAGAGTTTTAATCTTGATACAGTCCTCCAGCAATATCACAATGTCTTGAACAGCGTGGTGATCGCGGCTGGCCCTATGCCAGTCTTTCTACCACGACCCATTACCACTCGCGCATTACAAAATATTGTTATCTAACTACCTCATAAGTGAAGCTTCTTTTACTCCTCTACTTTAACAACAAGCTAAGACCTGGATCACAGCATTGTGACCCTCTGATCGTCGGCTGACGATAGAAATAGAGGGACATTTGCCTAACCTCGACGAGGTGTTTCTTGCTATCAGCTTCGTTTAGGCAAACCCTCCACTACATAACTTTCCTAATCCTCACCTACAAACTGGGTTCCCTTCAGACAAGTGATATATTCTTGCTCTACCCTTTTCATTCTCAAGGTGTGGGTGGCATGAGAGCAGCAATACCAGATCCCATATCACATGTTACTAGCTCCCTTGTCACATCTGACAAACCTTTTCATTTTCGCATCTTGGCTGACCTTCTATCATTGATTGTCACTCACTTCTGGGCGCTTTGTGTTCGCAAACTACATGACTAGCCTAGCAGCTTTTTATGCTGTTAGATATACCCATGCTACCCATACTTCCACATTTTATTTCTCTTGTCAACCATTTAACTTTTTGAATCTACGTTTCTGGCTCAGTTGCAGTCTCTCGTCGGCCAGATCGGCCTTCTCCCTCAAAACTCTTTGCTCGAATTCGTTTATCAAGTTCTGGGGTATCCGGACCAAGAGCCCATTTCAAGCGTCGCTAAAGTTAGCTTCATGAGATAACCATGGAGGACGCTGTGAACGATACCGACTCTGGCACTCAGACCCTATTGCCAACGATTGAAAACGTCCCTGCATAATCATGTGCAAATGCCCAGTTTATCTTGCGAGCTCGTGCGCAACTTGTGTCCAGAATGATGGACAATCAATCTACATCCACACAGCCGCCGGAGTCAAAGATAGTTCGGCCCGATGACATACCCAATCCAACTGACAATAGCTTTGGGATGAAAGAAGCCGACGCGCTGATTGGAAATAGCAGCTCCATGTACGTATGCTCCAATTTCATTTAATACAGCTAACAATGTGCAGTTTCGCACCAGAAAGTTTCCATGTCCAACTGTCCGATGATAGGGGCGCATTCCACTCCCAGAGGTAAGTCACATTTAATCCACCTACCTGAGTGCTATTTACTCCATTGTTAACAAATAATGTCGACGATAGCCTGTTTTGTTCCCCAGACCCAGATGAAAATATTTGGCGGCCAAGCAATGCCACTGAGCCAGCCATGAACCTCGCGCTTCTCGGAAACCAGGCGACGCATGAACAGGAAGAACAAAACTATTTTGGAAGCTCAGTTCCTTCAGTTAATGAACAAATCGAGTCCATTCCAAAACGCAAGCGAACTTTATTATCTCCATTTAGGATGCATGACGCAGCTCTTCAAGGGCCCAGCACCATTTCTAAGCCTGGGGCCAAGGTGAGAATGATTCTGTATCTTAAATTTGATTTCCCACATAGCCGCATCATCATGTTCACACGCACTAGGGAAAGTCAAGCCAAAGCCAGAAAGGACATGGTCGAAATTCCAAACGAAAGTCGAAATCCGCACCAAAAAACTGGCAAAAGAACAGACCTATGTTGGCAAATCTTGGTACATCAAACGGTATTGAGCATGCAAAGTCCAACGTCGGAAAGCTAGCAATCCCTTTCTCCTCAACTAAAAACAAGGATAAGGCTACAAAAGAGATTGTGGATACAGTTCCGGCGGAGAACTTCAAAGAAGCTCAATCAGATAGACAACTCATTCTTGGGGCGTCGCGCGTACTCAGGATGAGACCAAAAGCAGATGGATACGGTGGTTGGCTGCATCCGAAAATTACAACTTCCCTTTATCATTTTCAGGTTTGTGCTTTCATTCTGACATCTCTACCGTTCCAGCTGACCTTTTATAGCTTATAGGAGTGGCGTTTTTGGTAAATTAACAAATATCCATTGATCCAAACGGAGAATTTAACTAACAGGGTGCAGCGCAATCGTGAAAAATCCGAAAAACCCCCTTTTGGCGGATTCCAATGCGACGAGATGGGCTTCGGGAAAACTTTACAGCTTATAGGTCAAATGGATAAGCTCCTAGAGTATGGGTGAACCTAGCTAACCAAGCCGGAAGCCAACATCGTCGATGATCAAGAGGCCTGTCATATAACCGAAAATGTGACACTTGTAGTGGCGCCATCGCACCTTACAAAACACTGGTAGTTGATCCTCGCTCTCCCAAGTGCTGTATTACAAAACTTAACTTGAAATAGGAAGGACGAATTTGCCCGGCATTGCAAACAAAAGGCGCTACAACCTATTTTGGAGTACCATGCTCGCTCTAGACCGTCAACCACCGACGACGTTGAATTTTTGAAGGGTTGTAGCGTAATGTCAGGGGGCATATATTAACGGCCTCCATTTACGCGGATGCTAACCTTTGTCCAGAATAACCACATACGCTGAGGTACGCAGCTCGATCCCTAAATTTGAACCACCAGCCGGGGTGGTCCTAGAGAGCGAGATAGAAAAGCTGCAGATGCGATTTGTCGAGGAAAATCGCGGTCCTCTTCATCGCATGAAGTTTAGGAGAATCATTCTGGATGGTAAGCACGGTACAGCCTATTGGACTCAATTCTGAAGTTGGAGCTGATGAATCATGTAGAGGCCCATGAAATAAAAAATAATGCCTCACATACCAGCGTTGCCGTTCGTATGCTTTCAGGACATTTCCGCTGGGTGGTTAGCGGAACTCCACTTCACAAGTATGGGTATATAGACATTGTTTTATGCTGCTGCAAATGCTAATAATGTTACTTAAGCGGAGTCCACGAATTATATCCTTACTTGGACTTTCTCCGTATACCAATGGCGGGTACTTACAAAGAGTTCTTGAACGAACTGCGAAAGGTATGTTTAGCCAACAGTCACCTCATCCAATCCATGCTAAGGGGCGCAATTTTAGAATAATAGTATCGGGGGCCAGTGTATCAACGATCTATTGCTCTCAAGTATGCTGAAGCGCGGTCATGATGAAACGTTGTTTGGTTATCCTATTCTCAAACTTCCAGATGTGGAGGACCGAGACATCGTGGTTAATTTCAGTGCAACCGAAAGGGTCCTTTATCAGAAAATCATTGCGATGTTCCTGGAAGAACATGACGGTGATCCCTCTATTTCTTTCAATGCCAACAGGGTGATAGCTGCTTACCAAAACAGTGTTCTCGAAGCCCACCGGCGAACCCAAAAAAGAATATCAAAATAGACTTACTATGATTCTACGGCTGCGGATGTTTACTAGCCACCCACTTTTAGCACAGATGGTGCTCAAAGACTTCCTAACTGTTGGCGAGGTACAATCGATTCGATTAAGCATCGGCAAACGTTCAGAACCCAGGGATGCGCAGATGTGCAGTTTGCTGGAAGATCTTATTAGATATCAAACGTTACGCGGGAATGAGCAAGAAACGTCATCATGGACTTCTGAAGCTCGGAGTCCGAAATTCCAAATCTCAAGGTCACAAAAGTTAATCAATGATTTCGTTGATGCCCTCAAATCCCCCAGTGAAGGCCGGGATAAAGAAAAATGCATCAAATGTCACTGCTTGCCCACTTCAGTCTATCTCACGTCATGTCTACACATTTACTGCCAGGGATGTGCTAGAGAGACGATGATTCAGACTGGATCTGTTTGTGATTGTGGTGCACCTGTCGGCCAAACTGTATCCTGGCATTCTCTGCAGTCGCTCATCGCGAGCGCAACGCCCCACTTGGAGGAGGGAAACGCAATTGCATTGGCGAATCTTCACAAAAGGTCAAGAAGGAAGGCCCATAAAAACGGTTCTAACTCTGAAGCCGGAGGACAAAACGAAACGTTTATGAACTGGGTCGAATACGCGGGGCATTTAATGCCGGGATCAAAATTAACGGCAATCAGCTCGCATTTAGAGGAATGGTTTAAGAACTGCACCCAATCGAAAGTGGTGATATTCACCCAATTTCTTGACATGGCCAGTATTCTAGGCTCAATGTGCAAGAATCGTGGTTGGGGATGTCTATTGGTACTTTCATAGCCTCTATATGCTTGATCCCATGTTGCGTCTCAATCACTAACTAGTTCCGATGAAGTACACTAGCAAAATGAGGATTCGATTGCGTGAGACGAACGTTGTTGCATTTTCTACGGATCCGGCAATCCGCGTTCTGGTCTGCTCTCTCAGAACAGCGGCGACTGGGCTTGACCTTAGTGCAGCCAATAAATGCATTTTGGTTGATCTGTGGTGGAACGAGGCCATCGAGCAACAGGTACACGTTGCTTACTTACCAAGCCAGCCATCTTTATATTGTTGTAATTCTGACAATCATACTAGGCATTTTTCAGACTTTTCCGTATTAACCAAACCAGAAACGTTGAATTCGTCAGGATTCTAATAAAAAACAGCATCGATGACCGTTTGCAGCTTATCCAGAACGACAAAACGGAGAGAATTGATAAGGTGATGGGCTCGGAAGTGCTATCATCCTGGGATTCACTCGCAAAGTTCTATACCGTTCTCGGTGTCGAAGAGGATGACAGTACGGAAACAGGGTATACTTTTATTTCAGACGAGGAAGCTGAGCGGAGGCATGATACCAGATTTGATAGCGAAGCTTCTGGTCAAGCTCAAAGCTAACTATGCTGGGACGACAAGAAGCACTCTTGCCTTCTCATTTTTCTCATATTACTGCTCCGATTGTGTAAGACTTGGCGGCGTTGAGGCGAATGAGGCTTGTGGAAACAATGCTTCACTTGATGGCACTTTTAAATGCGGAGGAATTTGAGATTCCAAGAGGATTTGAAGATGCTAAAACTTGCTGGAGCCGCCGAAGGTATTATTGGCAGTTGAGGGAACTGCTGGGTCTGTCCAAGCTAATTATGCGCCTGTCCCAGATATCCACCTGGATCGTGAAGGTGCTGAGGTTACTGGAGGTTCCTTGGAAGTTATCGACCCTGAACCACGTGCCTATCCATGGGAAGTCTGCATCCTTTTATTTTCTGGAAGCTCTTTTCTATCTTTCCTTCCTTCTTTCTTTCTTTCTTTCCTTTTTCCAGTTTTGCTTCCTCCTGGGTTGAGACCAGGACGTGTTCGACACTTCCTATCCCACCAAACCATCTGAAACCTCGTTTGGTTGGAGCCAGGTAAACATGCCTTTATTGTTTCCAGACTCATATACCTGGGTCCTTTTTGCCTTTTCATTTATTTCTACTTTTGATTAAAAACGATGCTAAAAGAAATTTTGTTTCTCCTGTTATTTTCTCAGTTGATAGCAATGGCAGGCATCCTTTCGAAAATAGGACGTGCTCCCATTTTTGCGCCCCTGCCTGGTTGGGCCCAGAGGTTCCACGAATTTTTTTCAATAGTTAATATGCCTGAGCATACTTTGCAGCTTTTTGTGTTATTTTCGATCAGCTCCGCAAGTTTTATTTTCATGATCTGTGCTGGAGCCCGAATATTTATGTGAATGAATGGGGGTCCTACCACCAGCACAGTATTCCAACAGCCAGAGAGAGTCAACTTCTAAGCACAATCAAACTTCTTGAAAATTTTATCATGAATTAGGTATATCCCTGCGAAAAAACCGAAGGAAGAAAAAGAAAAATATGTGTTAAAATATACCCTTGTGAGAGCAGTAAATTCTGCCGAATATGCGCCCTCCCGTTAAAATAAAAATGACTCCGCTCCATACAGCCTAACTACCCTAGACACATGCTCTCATATATCAAATCATCATAACTACTGCACAAAGGGAAAACATTGCAATTTCAGACACCGACGGCGGAAACAACACAGGGGATCATATCACATCTCCTCAATCGCGCAATTGGGATGCAAGACATATACGGCTCTTTGCTCTTGTTGTTGCTGTCGTGGGTCGTCAGACTCAACGAGGCCTTCTCCGCGGATGAGCATGAGAATATTATCCTATTGAATTGTATTGCCATGTTAGATTCTCCATGCGCAAGGGCTAGATCAAGCCATAGTAGCAAAACAGAAATAACTAACCTTAACCATCCTCTTGAGGACTTTAACGGCCAAAGACCGCTCAGCCTCCATCTCCTCCTCGCTATTCAGTTCGGATTCAATCTGTTCTAGATACCAAACTATCAAATCCTCCTGTTCCACACCTTCACCGGCATTGGCCTCATCATCGTTCACCCTTCGCACAAGAATATTGAGGATCCGCATATATTTATCGTAAGTAATCTTCGTTTTCTGGTTTTGAGGCTGCTGACCTGTAGCACCATGCCCATTGAGATGATCGTCATCATCGCCAGTACGCATCGGACTATCCCCGTCTCTATCCCGCCAAGGTGTCCCGTCACGCATCTGAGAGGTGTTATTGGCGTCTTGGCCATCGACCTCATCATCGACCTCGACGTCATCTTTTTCAACCGTCACAATGCTCTGCCTGAGAAGATCGAACGCTTCACGGACGAAGCTGGGTACGATTTCTTCCACACAGTTGGCCTTCGCAACTGCCTCAGATAATCGGATCAAACTTTCTAGCTGTCTGACCGTAATGCGATAACTACTTCTTCCGAGCCCACCTTGGGCGTCGTTGGCGCGAAGTTCTTTGTATTTCTCCACAAGCAACGCCTTGGCTTCTTCAGTAAAAACAGGGCGGAAGGTTCGGGCAAATCTGATGTAGCGTTGCAGCTGTTCGGTGGTAAGGTCCGGTTCGACAGCATCGTCGCGGTTCATATGAACATTGACAATGTGTTCAGCAAGATTTCTATCCACGGCTTCATTGGGCTCATCACGGATGACAAAGAAAAGATCAAAACGGCTCATGATGGGGGCGCTGAAATTAAGATTTGCCCGGAGGGTAGCTTTAGGGTTGTATCGCCCACCGATTGGGTTTGCAGCGGCAAGGATACTTGCGCGTGCATTGAGGGTAGTATGAATGCCGGCTTTAGCAATGGAGATGGTTTGCTGTTCCATTGCTTCGTGGATGGCGACTTGGTCACTAATATCCATCTTGTCGAACTCATCAATAGCGCATATACCGCCGCCATTCTACATAATAAGCGTCAGTCTCATCACCACAATCGGCAGATCTTCTAGGGGGATGAGCTAGCAACTCACCGCAAGCATCAACGCTCCAGCTTCTATGGTAAATTCACCTGTCTCTGGATCCTTTACAACTGAAGCAGTTAATCCAGCGGCTGAAGATGCCTTTCCACTTGTGTATACAGCTCGAGGATTCAGCGAACAGATATATCTT
The DNA here is from genome assembly GCA_001883825.1 of Emergomyces pasteurianus Ep9510. Classification (NCBI taxonomy): domain Eukaryota; kingdom Fungi; phylum Ascomycota; class Eurotiomycetes; order Onygenales; family Ajellomycetaceae; genus Emergomyces; species Emergomyces pasteurianus. The sequence continues at coordinate 35,580 of LGRN01000115.1, read as the reverse complement.
TTCGTATGGTTAGATGAGTCCAGTAGATAAGGGAATATTCAGATGTCTCACTTCAAAAATTGACTTTTGCTTGTAGAAGGGTCTCCAACTATGCATATGTTGATGTCCCCACGGATTTGCATACTTTCTTGTTGCGTGGTTTTGGAAACTCCTCCAATTAATTGCAATAGTAAACCCTTTTTAATAGCTCGATGACCGTAAATCATGGGTGCAATAGAATCCACTAATCGGGAATAGATGTATTCAGAATGAACGAGTTTTTTCAGATCCTGTACTTCATAAGGCGTAAGTGTTTCGAGAAGGCGATCTTGCGCCTCGTCCTCATAGGTTTCTAGCTGATCGGTTTGATTCAAGGAGGCAAGGATATTTTGTGATTGGCCATTTAGTTGCTGGGAAGGTGCGTGACCAGGAGTGGAGAGATCGGGGGTTACCATACAGGCAAGGAATGCAAGACGGTATGTGAGGTCGCGGACACCCAGTGATTTCAAGCCGCTCACTCCGCTTCCACCGACATCACTACCACGGAAGTTCCCGTTGTCTCGAGTTGCTTCTGGTCGGACTCCAGGGAGGCCAAGCTGGCTTACGTCAGGGACAACAATAAGTGTGCCAGTAAAAATACACCTCTCCCCTGCTTTGGCTCGATCGACCATCTCTCCTCGTAAAATAATGTCTATTGTGCGTGGCATGCTACCTGTTGGTATTTCATGGGACGATTCCTGCAGCTTCACTTTCTGCCAATCGATAAACGTGCTCTGGCGGATATCTAATCGCCAGCCGATACGATTCCCACATGTCGGATTAGGGCATTGCGTTGGTTCTGTATATTTGAATGTCTGTTCCACTTCCTCAACAGCTGTACTACAGCTCTCGCAAATGAAAGTACCTAGCGCAAGTTCTGGGCGAACTTCAGAGGTTCTAGTCACAGTTCCAGATATTGAAAGAAGCTTCCCAATCTGGCCAGTTCGGAGTTGCCGCAGTCTTGACACTAGGGGCAAGTTGTAGAAAGCTAATGAAAACACTTTGTCCGTTTGTTGGTGTCTTGTCTTTCCTGCTAACGAGTCTGGCTCCGTGCTGTCGACTGCTAAGGCTGATGTGCTGGCCTGGGATGACGTGCTGGTTATCTGTTTATGTTCTCTGAAATACTGTGGTTCATATTTGGCAATGAGATTGTGGAGGGCTTTGGTTAGGTAAGGTTGGAATCGGTAATATTGATTGGCAATGGCATCGGCTAGAATCTGGTTTGGAAGGGAAGTTAGGTGTGTAAAATCGACATAGAGGGTAGAAAGTTGGTATCGTTGTAAGCCATGAATTTGCGCAATGTAGTACTTGTTGCTGAGTATTTCGGACGACGGGGGAACACCAGAGGATGAGGGTTCTTCGACATGTGTCTCCAATAGTTGTTCGAAAGCCTGCTGCACTTTTTCGCCAGCAACATCCTGGACAGGCGGCGGACCTCTCCCATAGAGCGGATGTCTGGGGCGTCTAGGAAGAGAACCACCCGGACCAACAACTTGATCATCTGCAAATCCTTCTGCCTCGCTCATTTGGCCATTGCTTTCCGATGGGGGATGAGGTCGGGAACTGGGTGGCTGGTCTGATGACGAAAAGGGCCTTTCTCTGGTTCCTACATTGGAACCCAGTTCAGACTGCAGGATAGCTTCAAACAAACTTGACATGGTGACGGTCAGCTGAAGATTGGACACCAGAGTGCTCTACGTAGCGGGGCGCAGAAGTAGGGGTATAAGTGCAATTTTTCCCCACGTAAGAGGTTCTCAGAGCTCTGAGCAGATGGGTAAGGAAGGGCGATTGGGGCGATTGGGGCAATTGGAGTGCGGGAGATGAAGCTCAAACAAAAAATCGATGTGGATGAGAAAACGCGTCCGAGGCACGAGCGCGTCAGGAACTACAATGGGCCGAACATCACGCGTAAAGTGGTTTTTTGTGTATTTATCGCTTAGTCATCATTATATTAGTTAACTAACTTAACTAACTACGGAGTACGCATGATGATCAAGACCTGAACAGAATGGATTGCTCCAAGTTACCGCGTCTGAGCGGAAATAAAGGACGAAAAGTGCTGCCTGAACCAATGTTATTGTTCACAAAAGGGGCAACTCCGTGCCCTCCATTGTCCGTCCCAGTGGATTACAGCTGCAGAAGTAACTGCTCCTTAGGCATATTGAGTCATTAAATATTTTTAAAAAATTATAGCCATAGACAGCAAGCTGAATAAAGAGAGACCTTCACAAATCGGCGCAATAGTATATTGGTGCCCGTGGCATCCATCCTCCTGATTTAGGGTGCTTTAAATTCATGGTGGTCTTCTCCAGCCATGAATACAGACGCAAGCCGCCAACGTGAATAGCCTGAGGAAGGTTGGGATCAGCAAACTGCCGAAAAATACCCTTGTCAGCTGTGATTAGCGCCCACAACGCTAACACGGCGGCCATGAGGTCGCCTCGAGGCCTGCATGTCACGAACCGGAAGGCGAAAGGCGAAAGCGAAAGGCGAAAGGCAAACAAACCAAGCCCAACATTTGAGCCCAACTGTGAGAATTGTGCTCTTATCATCCGATAATTAGTGGCTCCATTCGAATACTCTCCTTGCGATTTCTCTCAGACGTGACCGACAAGCCTTCCACGTAACTGAACTCCTGAGCCAACCCACCTTGACCATCCCTCAAACGAAGTGCCAGGAACAACATCCTGCACACATTTCCCTCCATCCCAATAATAATCAATATGTTAGTATATAAAAGATTGGTGTAATGATTATTGGAATACTATTCTACCTCAGGTTCTTGGACGAGCATTTGTACCGTTGAATATAATTTGACAGTGAGGAAATTTCGACGTCTGAGATGAGCTTCTCTTGAAGCGCTCAGAATAATGCATTATGACGACCCAGAATCGCCCGGGAAAAGACAAGAACAGAGGTGCGCCTTATGTTTTAAGAGCCCTGAGCTTTGCATTGACGTTTCAAGCTGCTTACTTCTCACAGAACTGAACTCTCGGACCACACCAACCCTGGGGAGCACGGATGCACGGAATCCGATTCAATCCCCATGCCCTACTAAGTTTTTCTTTGTCGACGAGAGTACGTCGAACAAAGGAAAACGTTCACATGTGATGAGACAATACATCCAGGGCCGGAGAAAAGAGAGAAGCGCCGCCCTATTCGGTGGTCTCCCTCACCAACTGCCCCGCAAACCTCGATATCTCGCATGGAGGAAAGTGTCTGATGAAGAAGTATCATCAGTGGGTAATTGCCAAAATCAGCAAACGCCTTTCCAGTCCAAAGTATGCTACTAAAGATCGACCAATATGTTCTCTAGAATCGTCTCCCAATTTAATATTCAGTTCATTCAGCTTCATTTTCCTCATTTTATGCTTACAGAGAGATGCCAACTGTACATATACTGATAAACCTCCTTTTAGAAAACGGTAATTGGAAAAACACAAGCGGTCCCGTTTACTGCTCGACCATATAAAGAATTCGATAATGCACCTGGATTGTTGTCTTTGCAAACAACTATTGCTCCCACCAGAACGGATCCTTTCGATACTCTGCCCCGGTCATTTAACGAGGAGGATCGGCATTTGATGGATTGCTGGATATTGAAGTTAACCTCATGGTCAGGACAGAACCATTTCATGAAGAAATCTGTGTTTAGAGAAGCCATGCAGCATCCCGTGACGTTTCACGTGTGCGTATTGACATATGCCGCTCGCTATCTAGCAAGTGTGCGTCGAATTAACGACAGCCCTCAGTGTTCATCATATATCTTCACCGCGGAGAACATGCTAACGGCGTACCTGAAAAAGGGCCAACGGCGTGGCGATTTTGTTTCTACAATGGCACTCACGGCACTATCCGTACAAGAGGCCAGGTATGGGAGTAGACAGAAGTCCCGCCACTATTTGGACGCTGCAGTACAGAGTTTGAGAAGTCGGGAACAGGAACGTCTCTTAGGGGATACTTATACACATTACGGGCGCTTGACAATGTTCAAGAGGGACCTTCCATTCAACATGAAACACGCGTCGCAGCTACTTTCGTTTCTTCGTAATGCAGAGTCTTTAGCCTACAGTCACAGTAGGCCCGAGTTTATATCCATAGCACCTCGAAGAAAAATTATATTCGAATATATGACGCCACTCCACCAGATCTTATCAGGAGGGCCTCATCCCTCGCAAATACCTGAAAAGGAACGAGTATGGGTCTTGAAATACGAACTTTCCAGTTTGTGTCGCGTGTCCTCATTGGTTTACCTCAACAAAGCCTTATGGGATCAACGGGAATCGCCCGAAGGCTGTATACGGTATCTCGACTGCCTCATCGAAAATGTGCACGAGCATCTAGAGCCCAATTTCCCTGTCGAATCCTTCTCGTGGCTACTACTGCAGGATATTTGCGATATCGACTTGAGAAGTTCGGATCGAGCTTGGTTTGTGGGCGACATCATGGAGAACTTAAAACAACTCCCTCAGTCGCTCCAATTCCAGTTCACCGAGCTACTTCTTTCTTTCTTAATGTTGAAACCCCCTGATTTTAACATATCAACGGAAGGATTCCAATGCCAAATTCTTCAGTTTGCCCAATCCGACTGCCAAGTGCAAGCTGTGGAATAAACACATATGCCGCCTGGCAACAAATATCCTCGATCATTTACAAACGGGAACGATGAAACAACTTTTAAATTCGACTAAAATTTGAACTTTGATCGACCTCACCTACAACAAGATAGGCCCCACAATATGAACATCAATCAGGGTTCCCAAATCATTAGTAACACATGAATTGAATTGGACGTACAGTACTTCTCAATGGGCATCCTTTATGCCAGCGCTGCACAGGCCTTACAAAATACCACTTGATTTATTCCCTGCTATTTTGTGTATTATGCAAAAAGCAACCCCCCTTCACCCCAAAGCAAGGTGGTTCTGATAATGGATAGGGTGTGTGCCAGGCTCTTTTGCAACATATGCAACTTAAACAATAAAAAGAAGATGAACCAATAATCTCATTCTGTGCCGTCCGTAGACATGCACATTCCCCCATTCAATTCTCAAAACATGTTTAACCGTCACGCATGCGGAAACGCCTTCTCATCCCGTTCTCTCGGATTAGTGCTATCAGAGTCTTTCACCCTTTTCATCCTATGATGTAACCCATTCGCCATAATCGCAAAAGATGGAAAGAGCCCAGCCCATCTACCCCATTTCGAGGCCATTCCGATACGTGCCAGGGTTCGAAAACCGTCCAGCAAAGATATCCCATGTCGTTGTTTTACAGCTCGAGCGAAATAGTACTAGCCTGTCTCTACCTGACCTGTCTCGACACTTCTCATCCCATTATCATAATTATCACTAATCATATATATTGTGCTATACGTTGTCCTGCAGTGCAACACCAATGCCGCTCTCCAGTGCGATCAAACAACGGACCCATTATCCCCCGGACTTTCGTTCCCGTTTACCAGTTTTTCATTTGGCGCATCCGACGCATATATATACATGTATATACCCAAAGGGCCCCGGCGGGCGTGAGTGTGTAACCGCTAGATAGTGTATGGGGTGATCTTGGGTATATTATGCAAGTGCCAGGCGGAGTATCAGATTCCTAGGCAATAAAAGCGGGTGCCTCCGTATATACAATGAAACATAGATTCGGTCTGTTGATGGCAGGAGAATTGCCTATCGCCTTGTCCTTGGCAGCGGAGGAAGCCTGTACGAAGTATATATATGATCAATTCGCTGAAAATATAGTTGAGCAATTTCTGAAACCATAAATTTAACCACTCAAACGAGTACGGTAAGCAAGTTCTTATTTTCAGTGGTCGAAACGAATCCATGCCTATATCTCCAAAGTTGTTGTGCACCAAGTAGTAATACTAGTTATGAGCTCCTATGATCAATAAGGGACTTTTGGATGTTCAAGCATCTCTGCTTTTCTTGTGGAGCCAATGTATGAAAACCAGAGCTGGCTTGACCAACAGAGCATAAGCGAAGGCTGAAAGAGAGGCGAATAAAAAGAACGATTTTTGTCAGAGGTCAATCCTCTCCACAAAAATAGCCAACCGGTTTCCGAATGAGATTAGCACTTGACTAACGACCAGGTCCTAAACCATACAAGGCAAGTCTCCATAATGTGTAACTAAAAGTTCAGTTGTGGTGGCTGAAGATGACACTTTGGGCCAAAGCCCCTTCCCCTGCGGTCGCATCTTGGCGAGAAGGTGACTTAAAAAAAATTCAATTCAATTCGAATTGGACCAAATCATGTCCTTGATATGATTGATAATAAAACACGGAGTGCTCCGTAATAACCAAATGGATTGCTCTGCATTTCAATTCGACTGGGAATGCAGTATGTACGGAGTATTACCTTATGTTATGGAGTTTGAATATTCGTTGATATCCACACATTTGTCGTCTCAATTAACTCTGCAACGCATCAACGTTGAATGCGCAAGATCTGCGTCATTAAACAAGGAAAATTCCGCCACAGCAGGTTTGCAGGGCGTACAAAAACAGGGGTTATTGTTTGGGCCTGCAACGGGGGAGAAAAAATAATATATTGTTTAAAAGCAGGTTTTTTTCTTTTCTCGACGTGATTTTCAATATTTCCCGGTCTTGGTCTCCATTTCTTGAAGCATGAATGTACGGAGTATGTACTCCGCTAAAATCTTAAACCAGGAAAGAGACGGAGGTTTTCTTTTCTTTTTCACTGTAACTACTAAATCGAGAGTAATCAACTAACCAGCAGCAGCAATTGCTTTTTGAAGGTCTTGCAATCGTGCCAATGATAATGATGTGGTTCTCTCGCTCGCCTGAGGGCCTCTGGCGAGTTGGTGACGTGGTTGGGGACATTTCGCGTGTCCGGGTGTTGTGGCTGCTCGCTAATATGGGAGCTGCATGCCCCCAATATTCGTATATATCCGCACCTTGGAGCAGAAATAGCATGATCACTGGGAGCACGTTTTCGCGATGTTTTAAGAGACGATAAACCTAGCCAATCCATCAGTGGAGAATCACGAGCACATTTTTGGGGCTGGGCTCATACTCCGTAAACTTACTCTTTATGGTGACTGCTTGTTAGCCAAACTTTCAGGTCACAACCGCCATAACTGCTCCCTAACGGTGGGGAAAATTATGGTTTTCTCAGCCGTTTCACTTTTTCCTTATTTCTGGTGGCGAGATGGCAGGAAAAGAGATCATACAAGGGTCCACGTCCCTAGCTAGTGGAAAAAGCTCCCCTCCTGTTGTTATGTAGCGCGAAAGCTGGAGATTTTTCTTCAGTAGCTCGAAGTTTAAAAATGATAGTCGTCTCTTCGGACTTCGGGCATGATTGGCAGCGCAAAATCTGCACCTTCGAAAACAAAAAAAAAGTCTGGCTCACGATGCCAGCCACACCGTGATCTGAGATCTTCTCACTGGTGAATTAGCATCCGCATTAACGCCCAAACTGAATTCTATCCAGTCACGGGGGAACTATAACTCTGGGCAAACCTCAAACAGAACTTGCCACTCTGCCATGCAGTAGCGGGAAATAACTCGCTGCGAATCTTGCTTGCTGGAGACGGACCTGCAACTGGAGTAGGATAGAAAGAAACGAGTGCCCTTTTTTTTAAAAAAAAAATAAAAATAAAAATAAAACATAAATAAAACCAAAAATATTAAAATAAATTAACAAGCAAATGAGTAAACAAACAAGACTGAAAACTGATATATATCTTTCCAAGAACCAGAACCCACGCAACTGGATATATAGACCCAGATCGCCAATTTTTTGAAAAATGCCACGCTAAAATAAAGTACCCCGTACGGAGTAGAGTAGCTCGGGTTCAGTGCCCTCCAAAAAACAACTTCCCCCCGGAGCCGCCGCCCAGAAAAAACTCTCACACACAAACACATTGAACTTATCTCTGGGCTGGTGGCGGAATGGTATCCAACCTTCACCTTGAGCGCTGTGGCTTGTGATTGACCAGCTGTAGCTTGGAGCAGCAAATAGCAATCCAGCAAGCTCTGAGTTTGTCCACTTCATCCGTGGCTTGTCTGCCCCTTTCGCTCCTTGTTTTGCTTTCTTTCCCCGCGCCCAATTGTCGTTCATTAATTAACCTTGCTGATCAGTCGCTCATTTAATATTTTTCTATTTTTCTTTTCCTCCTCTCTTTCTACTTAATTCATCTCTGTTCCCCTCTGCCGAATCCTTTTCCCTTCTTGTCTCAACTGCGCCTATGAGGGGTTGTTGATATACTCCCTTAACTTGAAAATATTCGTCCTCGCGGCAGCTGGCGGCCATCAGCCTGTTGTACATCTTTGACAATAGATATTAGCAGCAGAAACCGCAGTCATGGTAAGCAATGAATATCTCGTTTTCTCTCTCAATCCCTCCGCTTGACCGATATCAATTCCTGAAGCGGAGCGTGGGTGCGTCATGCGTGAGTCGAATCTAACATCTATCTGCTCTCCGCTCGCAGGACGAGGACCCCAAAAAAACCTCCAATTCCGCCTCCGGGCTAGTCTCGACCCTGATCCCCACCCTCATCATCTCGGGGGCCATGGTGCTTCTCTTCATCATACTCCGCCAAAGCCAACGTCGCCAATATGCTCCCAGAACATACATTGGCTCGCTGCGGGAGCAGGAGCGTACACCAGAGCAAACACCGGGAATCTTCGGTTGGATAACGTCGATGGCCAAGTTGTCTGATGAGTACGTGTTGCGACACCACTCTCTCGATGCGTATCTGCTCCTTCGATACCTGAAGATCGCGACTACTATCTGCTTGGTTGGCTGCCTTATCACCTGGCCCATCCTGTTCCCCATCAATGCCACTGGTGGCGGTGGATTGAAACAGTTAGATCTCCTCACCTTTGGAAATGTGCAAAACAATCTGAATAGACTCTATGCCCATACCTTTGTGGCTTGGATATTTGTTGGTATGTCCTGTTTTTCTCTTTGTCCAAAATTAAGTTGATCCAATGGTCAGAGAGTGGCCAAATACTAATACAAATACTAATATTATACAAACACCCATAGGTTTTGTTTTCTTCATGATCACGCGCGAAATGCTCTTCTTCATCAACTTGCGCCAGGCATACTTCTTTTCCCCGCTTTATGCTTCCCGTATCTCTTCGAAAACCGTCCTCTTCACATCTGTCCCTGAAGAATACCTGAATGAAGCGAAGATTCGACGTATTTATGGCAATGATAAAGTGAAGAACGTTTGGATCCCGACTGACACCAAGGAATTGGCGGACTTGGTTGGAGAAAGGGATAAAACTGCGTTCCGCCTTGAGGGTGCTGAAACGAAGCTGATTAAATTGGCCAATGCTGCGCGCGTCAAGTCTCTTAAGACGAAGCCAGCCGACGAAGAGAGCCGTGACACAGATAATCTCACTGGCGATGAGGCTCAGGGAGAATCGGGGTCGGTTGCATCTAGATGGATAAAGCCTTCCCAGAGACCTACACATAGACTCAAGCCGGTTATTGGTAAAAAAGTCGATACCATCAACTGGTCGAGGACTGAGATCGAACGCTTGAACCCTGAAATCGAAGCTCTCCAGGCGAAACATCGTGCGGGCGATGCTAAGAAGATATCGTCCGTATTTGTGGAATTCTACACTCAGAACGAAGCTCAGTCGGCATATCAAATGGGTATGTAGCTTTTTGATATTTCAAAACTTATTATTTTAGGTACACTTACTAACATGGCCTTCGCAGTTGCTCACAACCAACCCCTTCACATGGCTCCACGACACATTGGTCTCAATCCCAATGACATCATCTGGTCCAATTTGAGGATTAAATGGTGGGAGCTTATTATCAGGAATGCTGCCACCATTGCCGCTGTCGTGACATTGATCATCTTCTGGGCTATTCCCGTTGCCGTTGTCGGTGCGATCTCGAACATCAACAACCTTACAACGAAAGTTCCGTTCCTCAGTTTCATCACAAAGTGCCCTCCGGTCATCCTGGGCCTTATCACTGCCCTCCTCCCCGCCGTTCTCCTCGCTGTTCTCATGGCTCTCCTTCCCATCATACTTCGATGTAAGTGCTGCCGTTCAAGCCTAGTACTCCTTCCCCAAGCTAATTGCATGTGTCTCTTCGATTTGCAGTAATGGCAAGAATCGGTGGTTGCCCAACCACAGCCGCCGCAGAGCTCAGGACTCAAAACTTTTATTTCGGATTCCAGGTTGTCCAGGTTTTCCTTGTTACGACCCTGTCTTCCGCGGCGTCGAGTGTCGTGGAAGATGTTATCAAAGATCCTCAACAGGCAGCTAAGCTCCTGGCTAAAAATATCCCCAAGGCGTCCAACTTCTATATTGCGTATTTCATCCTCCAGGGTCTCACCTTCAGTGCAGGTGCCCTGCTCCAGATCGTAGGCTTGATTGTCTCAAAACTCTTGGGCAAGCTCTTGGATAACACTCCCCGGAAAATGTACAAGCGGTGGTCAACGCTGTCCGGACTCGGTTGGGGCACCGTCTTGCCGGTCCTGACCAATCTTTGCGTGATTGGTATGTAAACCCTATCCCTTCACTTTCAACAACGCCCATACTGAATCATTTCTCTCTCTCTCTCAGCCATTACTTATGGCGCCATTGCGCCCCTGGTCCTTGGTTTTGCGACTGTGGGCCTGTTCCTATTCTACGTTGCATATCGTTATAATATGCTGTACGTCACCAACAGCAACATCGACACCAAGGGCATGATTTACCCACGCGCCCTCCAGCAAACAGCCGTAGGCTGCTACCTTCTCATGCTCTGCCTGATCGGCCTGTTTGCCATCAGCTCTGGCAGCGACAGGAGCGCCCTAGGACCCCTGATCCTCATGATCATTTTCCTCGTCTTCGTCGTCATCTACCATGTCTCACTCAATGCCGCCGTCACCCCATTGCTAAAGTTCCTGCCACGCAATCTCGAAGCTGAAGAGCAGGACCTGCTCGCCAAAGACGGTTCCCCTCAAAAAAACGGCAGCGAGACAGTAACCGAAAAACCCACTGTTGGACCCTCCAGCAACGGCACAGAAGTCACAGATGCCGAAAAGGGCATCTCGAACCCAACCGACCTCCTCCCAGTGAAGCCACAGGGCATCATCGGGAAATTCCTCCGGCCCGACAAGTACGCCAACTACCAAATTCTGCGCCAGCTGGTCCCCAAGGACTTTGCGGATATCTCGTACACTCCCGAGGTAGAACAGAACGCCTATTTCCACCCTTCTGTCGGCTCGCAGCCGCCATTGTTATGGATTCCGCGTGACGCGGGTGGCGTGAGTAAACAGGAGGTGGCCCATACTTCCAAGGTGATTGCGATCACCGACGAGGATGCGGCAATTGACGAGAAGAATAAGATTACGTGGAATGAGGAGAAGGGGATGCCGCCTATTTATCAGGAAACGATTTACTACTAGTCGTTTTCTCGTTTTCTTGTTTCTTATACCGCTTTCTTTGGTTTATTTTTTTGGTAGGTGTAGGGTGCTCAGGGGAGCAAATGGAAAGCGCCTTGCGATGCGATGTAGGGCTGAGAGTGTGATTTTGTGGTAATAATTGGGGTGGTTTCACATCTACGAAGTATTATTCTCTGATAACTATGCATAATCATAATGGGATGAATTGGCTGCATGACAGTAGCTCTTGGAAACTTACCTGTTTTTCAAAGTTCGACGGAACAGAGATGTAGAAAGGTGGTCGGTGTGGCTCATTTGTAAGTTCGAAATACCCGTCGCTTGTTTAAATCGCCATATTTTTTTTAATCTTTGTTTCTTTTAAGGGGAAAATTACTTCCCCCTTTCTTTTTTGTTCTGAATCGGTTTGGTTTGGTTTGGTTTGGTTTGTTGCAAAATGATAACCTCTGCGCGCTACTCCGTATTATACTTTGGGGAAATAAATCTTCACCTTGAGTACCCTTTATAAATGTATCGGCTCTTTTGTTCCATTTCTCCAAAACATCCAGGACTGGCCCTTGTTAATGCAATATCCATGCAGCTACCCGAAACATTTTCTTTTGGCTTTGCCATGCATCCATGCTTGCTGTGCCGCATCCCTTTTCTGTTTCCTTTTTTGCTTTTTCTCCACTCCTTTTTCCCCCGGCCCAAAATCGACCCTAAGTTTATTTTTATTCTTTTTTTATTTTTTAAACCTGAATGCTGTTTGTTGCTTCAGTACGGAGTATTTCCAGTGCAAGGAAACAAGACTTAAAATGTGGTCTCATCTTCTGTTCTCTAGTAAAGTACGGAGTACTCCATTTAGCTTTAAGAATTTATATTACGGTAATCAGTACGCAACGTCGATAGCAAATTAAGGTGATGTTCTGTCAACTGATCAGGCGGCATTGGCGAGATCCTCTGCGGCTGGAGAAACATGGATTGGATTCCCCGGCCAGTCGAGCTGTCAAGCAGAACAAGGGTTAAAGGCAGGTAACATTGGCCGTATCTTCTGTATGGAGTACAGAGTATCGAGCGTTCGATCGCTAAGAACCTAGCACGGCTGCCATGGAAGGGAAGAGAGGAGAAGCTTGATGGTTTCCAGAGCCAAAGTTTCTCTACGACTCACATCCCCTGTCCCCCGATTTTCGCTGTCCGTTATTATGTCAGCCGAGGCTAGCTCTCCTGTGTGATTCCAGCCCCTCTTCCTCCAGTGTTTACTGGTGGTGATTGAGCTCTTTTGCCCCAGTAGCCGACATATTATGGGTAATCATACTTGTTAATATTATTTTACGGAGTATTCTATATCGGATTAGGTGCATATTTCTAACATGACCAACCCTGGACGACTGCTTGTCTAGTTAATGCAGTTGGTAATGATGCGGATGTGATCAAGGCAAGGATAAGATGCTGCCTTCGCGCTCATCGCGCTCCCATGACCGCTAGAGAAACTCTGGTGCCGCCATGCCAAGTCACGCCAATAAGCAAGCCACTTCAAGTGCCTTTATCAAGGAATCACACCAGTGGAGTGCTACCGCAAGGGGCATCACAGTGCTATTCCAGCACAGCAAATGCTTGAAAGATGCAGAAAGGGTAACTAGCATATCATACTTGTTAAGTTATAGGGAAGAAATTAGCAAGGAAAACTGTGTATGTGAATAGTAAGCGAAGGGCCAGATCGCAGGAAATTCCATTATCTACCTCGTGAGCCTCTCCTTTGAGAGGCCAAAAATCTTGCTTTGCTGCCTTCCATTTTTCAGAAAAACCCCGACGGTGCCTGTAGGGATCCATCCCATCTAACAGGACCATCATTCCTAACGTTTCCGTCGTCCAACCGGCCCGTTCTTCGTGGGGAATTAACAAGAACAATGGAATTCGAATGCGCCCGCTGAGCCCGCACCGGACTCGCCTCTAAGGAACCCCCAACAGTGACATTAAACTCCATTTCTGGCTGATGGTCCTGCTGCTGATTGTGCTGGTGCCTCTGGAACCCGTACCCATGTCCATACTGATAATCCATGCCGTACCCATGGCCATTGTCGGCATGTCCATACTCAAACCCATACCCATACTCACCCTGGTCGAAATCTAGGTGATGCGGCCTGCTCCTCAATGACCAGATATTCCACCCATCACTCATCGCAGCAAGCTCGACGATGCTCTCCGCCTCGGCAACCATGTTATCCTGCACATACGCGTCTCGATCAGGTAAATCTCCTTCTCCTCCTTCTTCTTCTTCTACTTCCCCTTCACCCACGCCATCAGCTACATTCTCCTTGTCGTCGCTGGCAAGCAGATGGACGTGTTCGTCAATCAATTTGCTTGCTTCTGCTGGCAGAGGTGGTGATGGGAAGCCAGCCGTGGGATCTTGATATATGAGGAATGGTCTGGTAGCCTGTGAGCCGTCGCGAGCAGGGACAGTCCAACTGACTGGACCTAGGTATGGTATTCTCAGTGTTAATATTCGATCCCCGGTGTGGATGTGCGTGTAGTGTGAGGGTTCACTTGGTTCGGTTTCTTGGCCGGCGTACGCCCTGAAGCCCAATTCCATTTCCATTTTTATACCTATATCCACATCCATATCCACATCCATATGCATATCTGAAACACTTCGATTACCGTCGCATTGTTCTTCTATGCAGACGGGTTGCGAAATTTCACTATTCCTGTTCGCTTCTTGGGATATGGGGGGCCCGAATGGTGTATAGGGTCCTTGGTACCCATCAAAGTAACCCACAGGGAACATCTGATGGCCCTCACAATCCTGCCGGTTGTTCTGTCAGTATTTTTTTGCCGTGGAAGTCTCTTCTAATTGAGAATTCCTGTCCCAACTCTCTTGCGTTTCCAGTTCAAAGCATGCAATGAGCAATTATTACCTTGTGAACGTGATATTTAGCTTCGCTGTTTCTTCTTTCATCCCTCTCTCTCTGCGCAGACTGAGCGGCCTATTTCACACGCTCGCACGAGAAGTTAGCAGTCCCTTGTATCAAAGAAAAAACGTATAGCATCTGCACTTGGTGAGAAACTACCTGTTCCTCTATATCCAGAGACATTTCAAAATCAATTGGTTCCACATCTGCCTCCAAACGGAGTCTATCTTCTTGGCTCTTCTGCGAGGGTGGAGAGATGAATCTGTTAACTTTTCTTCCTTTCTCCTATGGGAAATATACAATGCCGCATGGAATTTGCTGGATAAACACGTGCCTTGCTACTGGGTTGATGCTCATGTTCTGGGCTTGCCATAAACATTACTGAGCTATCAGGTCCACAGAAGTATGTTGAAATGTGGGTTTGGTAGGCTGCCTGGTTTGTTTCCATGATATTTTCTATGGATATATGGTATGGATAGATAGATATACTCCTTGACGCTGAAACCGTTGATGGGGAGAGCTCCAGAACTCCCTCGAGTCTTCAAAGGTACTGTGGAAGTTGTTGGGTTGCTAGGAAACCAATCAAGGGGAAACCTGATGCCCCTGGCGAAACCAGAATAAATGAAAGGAAAATGTGAGATGGCATTTCCTGGGTGGAGAAAGAGAAGTCACAAAGAAGAGAACAGAACTGAGAAGCTCGACATGAGGGTAGGAACGTGTAGATTATGCGAGAGCTTGACGAACTGAATAGGTTGAGGTGAGTTAGATGGGTAGTTGTGGTTCTCTGTTCTATGAATGGAGGAATGAAGCCAGAATCATGTTACGCGCTGGCTGAATGCACATGCCATGAGTATGGTTCAGTCAGCAAACAACATATACCAACGAGAAGATAGCTGGTAAAGCCATCTGTCTGAATAACCCGGGGATCTGTCTCTCTGAATGTTTGGCTGGCTGACTGGCCAACAGCACCTGCAGGTTGCACCTAGGGCTTCTGAAAATTATCTTCTTCCGGAATTATATTGAGTAAAAACGGGATATATTCCTCGGCTGTAGAACCATCCTTCGTCGCATTTGTCAGGGGTTTTCTGAAGGGGAGATCTGGCATGAGACTGCCTTGGATACTATATCATGGTTCAGATAAATATTTTTAGGAAGCAAGACAGGTCAGGCAATCCTCCAGAAACATGTGTTGCATATAATTCATAGCTAATTTTGATTAGGCAAGGAGACGCAAAACTGAGGCGAGATGCCACTTTTCATATCGCCTTTCAAACTTTAGCCAAGTGGTTTTCTGGGCCAGACATCTAGATCGCATCCAAGGAGTCCTCTGCTGGAGAATGCTATGGAATCATCTTTCTGACTGAGCGGCAAACAGATACCTTTGCCTCCCAGACAATAGCGATATTTTATCAATCAGACTGTTCGTCTTTGACCTTGTGTTAAGCGGAAACGGCTGGAAGAGAAATATCCGACAGTTCGCAGCCATCTAGGATATTCATTCAGGAGATCTATGCGGATAGGAGATGCTGACAAAATATGGGAAGTAGCGGAGCTTATAGGGCTCATAAGAACCTCCCCTCTCTCCCCAATTAGCCCTAACCAACCACTCGGTATCATATCCACATGCATGCCCTAATTAAATAAACTAACAAAATCATCCACTATATACCCTCCTTGAATACAGTAAAAATTTTTCCACCTGCTTGGGAATAATCAAGATTCAAAACAGCAAGGAAATATGAAAAGATCCATGGACACAGTTTCTTGTTATATGGAATAAGTCCCGTGCAAAGACAAGAACGAACCAAAAAGGGGGCAGTAATCATATAGGTGCTGAACACTTTTTAGGCGCTCACACATTTCTTTTGCGAGTTGAGAAGAGTCCCGAGCCATTCCTAACAATTTACTTTCATTGCGATGACCCGTCTCCTAATTTCCTTCTCCAGTATCACTCTGGTCGGGGTTCCCTTTTTCCTCTTCCTCCTTCGGGCATACATCGCCAGCCTCCTTTTACTCCTCCTTCTCCTCTTCCTCCTCCTTTTTCTCCTCCTCCTGCTCCTTATCGTCACTATCATGATCCGAATCATCTTCATCCGAATATTCTTCCTCCTCAATCAGCCTCTTCCGCCATTCGTCACATCTAACCTCCATTGCTTTGCTAGTATCCCCGTCCCAGTCCACACTCAGCCCCGCCCTCCTCAGGACTCGCACGATTGTCTTCGCCACATCCTCGCATTTCACACCAGACCCCCGAAATTTGCCGTAATAAATCATAATACCCGATCCGGGGAATTTGACAAAGCCTTCGGTAGTTTGCTCATGAAAAAAAGCATAGCCAACCGACTCCTCCTCCTCTCGGTCCATGCCAATTTCACTAACACCACAGGTGCGGCAGCAGGTGAAATTCATGCGGGCGGGTATCTTGTGATTTTTTTCCAGGGAGTCGAATGCTGCGGCGAGTTTTTCCGCAATGGTCTTCTCTTCTTCTGGCCACGATTCCTGGACAGCGAGCTGTTCGTTCCAGAGTTGAATGACGATCTGGCGGGCCAGTCTCTCTGCATCTTCGTGGTCCACACTCTCATCGAATTCAAGGACTTCCACTGTGGAGTCGATCAAGTGGGTCAAAGTCCAGAACCCAGATTTCACTTTCCACTGGGCTATTTCGGTCGCGTACTGCTCATTTCCGCTCATGGTTAGGCTGTGTAATTGAAGTAATTGGTAATCTGAGATATTGCCTGGAGGTTTCCAACAAGAACCAGCAATTGGGAATCAAAATTTGAATATAGAGATAGAAACAACAAGGAAAATAAATACCCTCCTCGTCCTAATGTATGTTGGAATGGTTCAGACTATGCATTGTTCTCTCTGATCATCAGTTCAGCCATTTCTCGTATTGGTTATTAGCTCCAGGCCCAACTCCAGGCGCCAACCCCTTTTCCCGCCAGTGAAGTCGCTCATCTGAACAGAGCAATGTTTGATATACACCCGTGGGGGGCTTAGCAACACCACAAAAGTAGGCTGCAATGTGGTTCGATATTGGAAACCTTTTGGAAATGCTTAACTTTTCAGGAGAAAAAGGATATATATTTTCTCGATTTATCCGCGAATCAAAACGTCATCAACTACGGCTACGCCAAACCGCTCCCAAGGCAATCAAAGGCTCCTTTTCATGTCAGAATCTCCCCGTCAATATGGAAAGCGGTCTTCTGAGCCATGTTGGAGTTGATTTCCCAGAGCGATCTGGGGCACGGGAAACTGTCTGAGACGCTCCCATGTAATATGCGAATAATACGATCTTCGGAATAATATTTTTTGAAAATAATGCTCAAGTGCATGCCTGTTGCCACTTACAGTTATTTCACACATAAAAACTCTTAATTGAGTTTCGAGCAGAGTATTCAGTATCTGAAAAATCTATGCGCCCGCGACTTCCAGGGTAAACAAGGCCTAGCAGGCAGGAGGATTGTCAGAGAAAAGGAAAATAGTCAATGCAGAATGAGAGAGTGAATAACACCAAGGGCCTCCTGGTCTGTAAACCGACTTCTCTTAAAAAAATGGCGAGATCATTTTGATTTGATTTGATTTGATTTTGCTACTGAACCTCGCAACGACAACCCAGTCGTTTTGCAACCATCTCATTAAGGCCGTTCGAGATATAAACATGAAACTAAGATTAACAGGCAAACGAAGCGACAAAAAATCCGCAAAAAAGATGGCCGACGAACCTGCACGAAGCAAGACGCATCAACCAGATGTTGAGGCCCAGACCAAAAAACAACTCGCGGAGCTGGAGGAATGGGTTAAGCCCAGTATTCAGAAATTAGGAAACCAGGCTAGCCAGGGTATCGACAAATGTATCTCGATATTTGAGATTTGCCAACTCAGGGAAGATGCCTTACTAGACACAGCGCAAGCTGCCGAAAGGTATCAGGATCTGGAATTGCTGCTAAAAGTCGAGAAGGAAAAGGAGGAGCTGTATCACGTCTACCAAGAAACTGAAGAACTTCGAGATGCAATGGAAATTGTAATGTGGAATTGCAATGAGCTAAAAGTGGGTCTGGAAGGCCATTTGAAGGAAATGCGATTGAGATTGGTGAGCGATGTATGATGAAAAGAATATCAGCCTGGTCGCACTTTGTTCTTTTAAAACGACAATAGATTCAGAGCTAATCGAATTACCCGTAACCAAAATAATAGCCCACAACGGCACGCCCTGCCCCTGGGACCAACTCTGATGCCAATGGCCCCTGACGAGCAAAACTTGCGCGATATGATATTTTAACTCCCAAAATGTCTGACATTACACAGAATAGTTTTTGATTCAGTCTCGTGCGCCAGGTGTAATAGTGAGATGTCTAGGGCACAGAATAGCCTGGAGAAAGTGTTGGCGCATTGTGGGCCGATGGGAAGGAACAGGAATCAGAAACTTTGAGTAAAGATAGAGCGCGCAGGTCGTTCAAACCTGAATTTCAAACCTGAATGTTGGTTCGAATAGTTGTACTCCTTTCCTCATCAGCTATTTTCGTTTCCCCATCATGAATATTCACCGATTTCCGCTGAGGGCAACGAGAGAAACTTGGCTTCTGTTTGTACAGAAGATGATTTTGCAGCAACGCTGAGACAAAGTAGAAACAACAAAATGCAAATCACATTCTGAATAAATTAGAAACCTCTATCGAGAAGTGTCATAGAGCGGGAAAATGGCCTAGCATAAAACGAAAAGAAAAATAAATAAATAAAATAAGGCTTATTGCCCCGGATGAATTTGCATTGTCATCATAATGGAGAAGCACCCGGACAGTCGGGTTTCAAAAGTGATAACGACTGGGGCTTGCTATGATTAGCCCAGGTGCGATGTCCTGTAGCGCATATATCACAGCATGCTGATCATGATATGGGAAAGGAGAGTACAGCAGAACACATTTCAGGACCACTTTTTTCTAGGTTTCGAGGACGGGATGCACAATGCACGCAAGCCCCTTTTCTAAATTGGTCACTTTGACGGCATAAACACCAGCTTCATTCCGCAGATAACAACAGGATCATCGACCCGGGGCAGAAGCCAGGGGAAAGTCCTTGTCTCCAGGTAGAATGTGTAGCAACCCCTTGTATCCTTGAGACATTCGGTTTAACATCCCGCGCCTGACTTTACATCAGCAAACGAAAAAAAAAGAGATTTTCGTGCGTCGATCATTGCGAGGCAGGGTTCTTCAGTCATTCTATTTCGTACTGTGTACGGAAGTATATCAAGCTGGGGATTTTCCAACGGTGTTGCAGATCGCCAAACTCGAAACCAGAGGTTGATAGATGTCTCATCAAATGCAACCACCACGTAAGGTTCAAGAAACTCGTCCGGAAAACATCAAATATTGAGGATAACAATGAAAAACAATTCTCTCCCCGCATAGGTAGGAACCTTTATTGGCTCGTTTGGCATGATCAATGATCAACGATAGCATTCCTGTTCAGGGAATCTCAGCCTCCAACCGTGAATTAGGCTTTTGTTTTTAATCAACCTCCCCAACAGAAAGGACAGATCGAGGGGTTTCGCAACCGCCGAACACCATTGCGCTATGGAAATTTTGGTATCGATAATGGGGTTGTTTACCAGCAGAAGAGCAAGCTAGGATCACAGCGAAGAATGTGGAGTACGGAGGACGAAGTTCAAAGATCTCCGCCCAGACGCTTGTTTGCAGCATCCACTTTGAATCCCGAGCGAAAGAAACGAGCTTTCCATTAGTGTAATCACAGTGCGCATAAGCTCCTCGCTCAAGCCGAATACGTTGAAATACATACTTGTAAAAACGGCCATTGCCCCCTGTCGTCTAACTCCTCACTCCTCACACTCCCTGTGGTGTCGTGCATTGTAACGCTGACATCCATGATGAATGTACGGCCTATTTTGGTAATTATCATTGCAACTGCAATTCGTCTACATGCACTCTTCGGGACAAGTGTGGGATAAACCTCACAAGAATAAAGAACGCGGTCTTGCTAATTCCGCTCATTTATGAGTGAGTTTTCTGCCTTTTGTAGTACGGAGTAAAAGCTACCAGAACCGAAGACTCAAAGAAATTGTGATCATGGCGATCATCAGGGCTTGAGATTGAGTTTCTGGCATTTGGGAGATGCTGTTCAAGAGAGCCAAAGCAACTTAAAAAGGCGTCTCCTATATTTGCGCATTATCGTTTGTTGCTGATTGAAGTCTCGAAACAGCGTCATGTAAATTGGCCCCCGCCCACCGAACCCTTGTATCGACATCTGCACCCAGAGCCAGCAGTGCAGTAACTACGGATATTAGTAAAATGTACCTAAACATCGGAGACTATTGCGAGCCACATCTGCTAAGAACAATTGGAAATTTGGAGGTCAAAACACCATTCGTCAGTTTCATATTGGATACTTTGTCCGTGTCATCCATGAACGCACAAAGGTGCCAGGGCGGAGGAAGCGGAAGGGTCAAAGAGCATCGCACACAAGGACGACACGAGGAAGCAGACATACGGGGGCCGTACCTCCCGAACAAGCAGCAGTGTGTCCCTGGTCCATGATCCGTCAGAGAAATGGAACAAGTAAAAGCTGGGTATCCCTCTTCCCCTGTTTAGCAATCATCATAATTTATATAACTTAGTAGTTAGCTACCTGTGATTTGCTATCTTCATTGACTCCGTACTCCGTATATAACCCGATGATGACCACGGCCCAATCGGGAAAACGATATTTAATGCTGGATCGGATTTTGAATTGAACAAACCAGGCTCCTGGTTTTCGGTGTTTACTTCATTTCAATTTTCGATAGTCACAATTCGGTACGGAGTACGGAGTACAGAGTAGTCCAATATTCATGTATTCGGAAAGTTCCTTCTCATGGAAGCAAATTTTGAAATTTTGGTTTTTCTTTTCACATAGAAATTAGTGGCCCTCCGGCACCCAGTGTCAATTTTTCTAGATATGCTGGGTGCCATGGATACAATGGAAAGTTAAACTTGGAGAGGCATATATACGAGTAAAATTAAAACGGATTTGAAACCGAGAATAGAAATTGAAAGCAAAACCATGCGCAAAGCCACCACACCGATTACTCCATGTAATGAACAATTTTGCTATTAGTCTTGTACGGAGTACCTATGTAAGTAATCTGGAAAAAGAAGCCCTTTGCGTCGCTATCAGGCCTTGCTGAGGCAAATCCCAGACTCAACATATCCAGTTGAGCTGACGGACGTAACTGAATAAACTTGCTGTCCATCATTCTTGAAACCAAACGACAACAGCCCGACTAACCATCTTTTTCAACCAAGCCATTGTCCCAATGCAATTCCAAACAAGAGGCTCATCGCTAACCAGGAGGTAGGCTGGACTCTGTAGCCGAGCTTCATCCATTCTTTTTAACCATCGAGAGGTGCGGAGAGATAAGTCCATTCAGTAAAAGTGTACTATCCACAAAGAATTGCAGCTGGCCGTCACTGCTGATTGAATGTTTCTCGTTTGCATGATACCATTGAGATTGTCGTAAAAAGCTAAAACAGGATAACCCCCTTGGTTATGATTTGATATGGGAATTTTGGCATGGTATTTTGTGCAGTTCGCAATGCCTCCACTCACTGGCTTCAACAAATATCAGCCCACCAAACCCGCTGTTGTATCAACTGAGAAACCCTTAGTCACTAAGTGCGCCCTTTTTGGCGTACTGGTTAAATCTCACAACAGAGTTCCGCAAACGTGTTCATATTGCCCAGAATGTTGGCGGTGTTTGAGAACTCTTTCCTTCACTCGCTGCAATCTGCGATATGCGAGTTGTTGTCTCCAATTCATTTAGCAAGTTTTCCACTGTTATGGACAACATGACCGTTGTTGCGGTGCATATAGAGAGGGATATTGTTCTCCAGCAGCGATTTCGGAAATGTGGTCCTTAGCGTCAAGGCGGAGGAGCCAACCGCAATCGTATTTCTTGCGAAAGATTGCTTAAACCAGGCGCTCAGATATTGTCTGCAGTATGACTAGTTCGACTCCATGAGTAACTGTTGCACGCTGTTGCAAACAGTATACATTCCCGTTACGCCTGGGACTTCGTAGATAAGTCGTCGCTTATCACCAACCGCAACTTGGGCATTGCCGGCATTCTCCCAATGATGTGGCACAAAGACGCCATTTTCGAGTGTTCTCTTCTCATATCTGTGAATCCGTCAATCCATTAGTTCTGGTTTAACTTTTGGGATCCTCATCTGCAGTATTTCAACAAGTCAGTTACTGGCGAAGGAAATGAATATATCCTGCTTTACTCTGTGGGGTTAGAAGGCGGGGGTCGGGCTGGCATTTAAAACCTGCCTCTCTCAACATCCCCCAACGGTTGGACATGCGGGTGTAATCTTGCATTTGTTAAACATTTCTTATGGCGGCTTCATTTTCAGAGGGTATCGTTTCGTGTTGCAGCGACGGCTGTGGGTTCCATATTAAGAACTACAGCTCCCATATCAGCGTGGCACACGCGCCTTTGGCTAGTAGCCATAGAACATGTTGAATACACGTTAAAAGTTTGAGGAATATGTCAATTATATGAGCTGAACTGAAATGGCAGAAGATAGTCCCGAAGCTCAGTTGACAAAACTAACCAAAGCACAGATCAGCGAGTAACTTCGGCGAGGTTCAGGAACCTTATTCTGTTGTTAGGATGCCACAGTTGGGGCCAAGAGGACCGAGCGCAGCACGACGCCAAGGTCAGATTTGATTTAAACCAACGAAAACTCCCAAGCATTCAAAGAAGTAATGCCCTCAAATCAGAAAAAGAAAAAAAGGAAGGAAAAAGAAAGGAAAAGAGAGGGGGGCAGAGGCTGAATAGATGTGCGTTTCTACCAGCTTGGCTCACTTTGGCAAAACAGACCAAGTGATGAGCTGCAAAGATAAATTCATGGAGGTTTTGACGGCCAAAGCGCATGGAGGAAAGGTGAATGAAAGGCTTCCACAAGAGAAATCGATGTCGTGATAGATCAATATTACCATTGGATGTCGTATTGAATCGCTTGGTTGAAGCAACAGATGTTTTGGTCTGGCAAGATCTATCTCTGAAGATAGTGGCCCTAACCCAGCCCACGTTTTCGATGAAAATCCAATAAGGCAGAGCGAGCTGCGCGACCTCGCCACTGGCTGGATCAAATTCAGAACATATCCCAGTCTCTCTTTTTTTTTTTAGAGGGCAGGGGAGAGGGAGAGTTACGCCTGAACCAATGTTCTCTTTGTTGGTACGTTCTCCGTAATAGTATGGGCATCTGTTAGCTAATTTACAGAGTACGCAACTGTTTATTATCTAAAAAGAAAAAATGCGGGTACTGTACCTCGAAAAAAGAAAGAAAAACTCATTCGTCTGTTCAACAGAGTATCAACAACATTGAGATATTATGGCGTCCCGCAAATAAGGCACCGTTGAGACTATACGCTGGCCACAGGAACTTGATCTTTGCGTTCCGCCCCTACATTGATATGTTAACAGAAAGTTGCAGTTAGCATAAGACGTTTTTTAGTTGGAAATAGATATAAAAAGCAACAAACTTCCGCTGAATCGCATGACGTTTAAGCGTCGTCGTAACACCAACGCGGGCCTTAGGGAAATTCCGATTGATCAGTTTTTTCCCCATGCAACACCATTTGTTTTGCCAAACATCTCATGCTTTACCATCTTTCCTCCTTTTTCAAAGTGTTTTGGCATTTCCGCTCTAAATATAACGGTTCCCACTACCTGCCCCATACTAATCAGTCGATCAGAGAAGTACGCGCTACGGCCAGATTCAGGATTTCCGTTGATATCAGTTATCCCTTCTTGGCTACTAATCAATCACTCAATGGAGCAAAAACAGGGGAATCTCCATCCCACAACAGCTGATTGGCCCCGGCTTTCGGTGCGCTCACGCTCATCGGCCGCCCTACGTTGGAAAGTTCTAGATTTCGTGCTTGCTTACTCCGCACAGCCTCCACCACGATTTTCGAACAGGTCAGAATTAATTAGGTATCAGAAAGGATGAGGAATCAAGGGTCACAAAGCAATGAGGCAGGAAGTGCGGGAGTATGTACGGATTACTCCGTACTGTACCAACGTTGAAAACGTCCAACCATATGCGGGTCAAAGCCGCTGTCAAAACGGTGTGCTGCATGCCACAGCCCTTCCTTTGAGCTGAACCTTGGTCTTCGAACGAGGGCACAGACACAAGACGCGGCAAACTTGCATCCCTCTGACGCCTGATAGGGCTCTGCCATAGGTGGCAGATCTAACTATAATCAACATTTTTCAAGCAGCCGATATTGCCTCGAGGGACACCCTTTTACCCTCGTTCTCAATAAAAATAAATGCTCCCAGAGAATAAGTTTTTATGATAGACACTGGGGCAAAAGAGCTCAGTCACCACCAGCGTTAACTAGTAGTAAGGGGCCGAACCATTCCACTCAACATTTTATCCCATTAATACTTATCTGCTTCTGACCGATTACCAAAAAAGGCGCCATCAAAGAAAAGACGAGAGGTTAAATTACACATATGTGAAGCAACTAGTTAGCTGGCTCGAAATGATCAAAGGAGTACAAACGTGAACGAAGAACAACGTTCAATTCGCCGCCACACGTCCACCTCTTTCAACCCTAAATAATCATGTATTAATTTACGCTCCTATTGGCTGGTTTTGACGCTAACTGCGGGTGGAATGCGTTCCGACGCGGGTGGAGGAGCTGAAAAGGCCCACAGATTTCCACTTGCCATTTTGGCGCTAGGCGCGGGGTGTTCTGAGCGAAATGTCCATACAGTACGATACCAAGTATCATCCAATACTGTGCGTTATTTATCTCGGTACGGAGTACGGGGTATTTACTATCTAGATGATCGCCTTTGAGGTATGCGTTCGTATTTCAACCTGCATACGTCCGTAGAGAGCGGGGGAAACGAGCAATCGAACTCAGGCCCGCAAAGTATATTGATAGGTTGTTTCAAGGAGGATGGCGGGAAATTCTGTATCAAAAGCTGTGGAGGAATTGAACATTTGTTGACCCCTCATCTCAGCAACTATTGGAAGCGGCTTAATTATATCGCCCAATTGTCGACGTTTCGGCGGCCGCGGTATGTGCGGGTAAGAGGGATCAATAATTAAAATATGCCATGATGCACAGCAAGCTATGAAGTCTGCTGCTGGCCCTGAGATCCCTGGATAGGGTTACGTGTTCCATTGTAAAGAACCATCTCAATGGGACAAATCTACAGGTGAAATGTTACAAACATAACTGTTATAGGATTAGATGCTTGGTTGCATCGAGTGCAATATGGCACATATACGGAGTACTATCAAGAGTAACGGGAAAACCCACTACATAACAATTCTAATTACTGCCTGTGGTCGTTAGTACTAATTAACAGGGCTGAGAGCATGTGTCCTGTACCAGTTTTGGAGGCGTGCTGGAATTCCCGCCGCCATTAAATAGGGTGGGCGTACATCATCTTCAATTATTTCAAACGCTTCTTGAGGAAGTAGTTAGAATTCCTATCTTGAGGTCTTACTTCCGAGTGTGCGTATTGATTTCTTTGGATCAAAATTGGCATACCACCATGACGTGTTGCTTTTGCGTCGAATAGTTACCCCGTAGCTACTACAGTAGTGCAAGCAGGGATTTCCCCTCAACGGCGGCGGGCGCTGCTGATATCTGCCGCAGTACGGAGTACTGCATACATATAACACGCTGCCAACGACAACGCATCCTCCGGTATGCAGCGGGTATGACTTGATCCATTTTTACTACCTAGAGTCCTACATTCTCAGTAGAGACAAAAACAGTATGAGGGACTGAAAGTTAAGCTAAAGTTAAGCTGTTAGGTACGGAGTATTTGAATCATAGAAAAGCAATCCAAAATAGAAGTCCAAATTCCCCCCCTTTTGTACTCTCTCCAAACCAGCCTGTCGGATATTGTTCTCCAATGTCTAAACGCAGCACAAAATGAAAAAGGAAATAAAAAAAGAAACGAAAGGAAACTCAAAGAAAAGAAAAAAACCCCAAAAATATCGATGCACGCGTGTACTTGCCACGATCCCACGAATCACAAGTGCCACTGGCTTATTCTTATGATCACAAAAGCTTCAAATATTCCCGAAAGTAAAATATAAGTAATTATATGTAGATAGATCTACAGATCTGAAAGATCAAACTTTAAAAGAACGAGAGAGAGAGAAGCTGCTACGGAGTACATACAGTAATACAGAAAAGAAACGTAAAGAAGTTAGCCCCATCATATTTTATTGACAAACTCCCAAATCCAAGAACAATACAAACCAACCCTCATACATCACAACTTGCTAGTACACACATAACCAGCCTCAAGGCTTCGACGACATTACTCCGTACATTCCCCCATATATGGGCAGTGCAGCAGCAAATGTAATTACTGTAAGGTGCTTCGTAGAGATTTGTTGATTCCACAATGAGGCGAATGCTTGCTCGAGAAGCGGGGGTTCAAAAGGGAAAGGGAGAAAAAAAAAACACGCATTGATGTCGGTAATATTACATGATTGATCAAAACACTTAGTTTGTATAGTAACCAGTACAGAGTGCCGAAATAGCTGTATTGAAATGGCCGTTTCAGCTTGGCGCTTCCATTCCAAGTTAATCTATTCTGAGACACGTATGTTATTACGTAGGTACAGTACTACTGCTATTCTTCAAAGGGGATGAGTAGTAAAAATGAAATTGTAGAATGGACTGTTGTCGAAGGGAGAGCAAACCTAGATATACATATAAATATAAAAATATAAATAGAAGGAACTCCTGTACCTGGAGAGGTAAAGCTCCTTAGGGACTAGGTTCCGCGCAAGGTTTTGAATTTGACGTAAAGGGGTGAAGAAAGGCGGGTCCCAGATGCGATAGGTGTGTACTCCATACATGTTGCCCTGGGTACGATCGATATATATTCCTAGAGGTTTGAAACAAGGGCCAGGCGCCTAATATCGAGGAAGGAACAATTCACTCACTAGCTTTGCCGCTTTGTTAGTGCGTCATTAGGTTGCACTTATGTCGGTCATATGGTTTGTTGGATGGACGTTATGGAGATGGATGAGGAAGGATAGATGTATGTATAATAGTATGTATGCATTTCTTTCTGATTTTTTTTTTCTCTTCTGTTTTTCCCCCTCCCCTTTTCGAAACAGACTTCGGTTTCTCGATATTGCGAATGAGAAAG
Organism: Emergomyces pasteurianus Ep9510; assembly: GCA_001883825.1. Taxonomy (NCBI): domain Eukaryota; kingdom Fungi; phylum Ascomycota; class Eurotiomycetes; order Onygenales; family Ajellomycetaceae; genus Emergomyces; species Emergomyces pasteurianus. The sequence goes on along the minus strand of LGRN01000115.1, from coordinate 8,087 downwards.
GAAAAAGGAGAAACGAAGAAGAAAAACCAGTAAGCAAAAAGAAAATATATATGTATGAGATAAGAAAGGGACATGAAAGGATTCGGATGGACAAGTTTTTCCCGCCGTGGATTACGGCCAAGTAAGATTGAGGGTGAAGTGCAAGCGAAAAAATAAAAAGAAAGAAAACCGAGGAAAAGGTCAAGGGGGATTGAGGGTGCGACAAAATGAAAATGACCAAGATGCCAAGCTAGCGATATAGACAAAAAGGAGGAAAAACGCCATGCTAGATAGATGGATAGATAGATAGTATCCAAGACTAAAAATAGAGGAGTGCAAAAAAGAAATAAAACGCTATCATCAGGGAATGGACTGGTGGGGGAAGGAGAGAATATATGTTTCTCTCCCACTTTTTCCGTCGTCCATAAAAAAAGAAAAACTAAAATAAAATAAGAAGATTCTCATTAGAGAACACGCACACACAAAGACGAAAATGAAAAAAGGGATGGCGGTCTCCGGGTTGTAATAAAAAAATCAAAATCAAATCAAAATTGACGAGTATAAAGGGGAGGAAAATTAATCTGTTCATTAACGAAAGTAGAACTTTGCGGTAGAATCTTTTCAGGAGATGATTGATAGGATGGAAAACACGAAGGAATGTGTGTAGGAGATGTTATGTTATCAGAAGATGTATATATATATATATACCGCGAACGGGGTGAAAATGAAAAACTTCTTTTCAGTTTCCTCCCCTACACTAATCGTGTTTCGTTGACAGTATAAATAGAAGAATAATCCGGCAACCATTTTGAGACGGTGTTGAGAGTCAGGAGAGAGGTGTGTGCGTGGGATTTCCAGAAGGCGGTTTCTTCATATGCAAAAGAGTTGGCAAGATCAGGATGTCTTTAAGCCCCATATATATAAAACGGATAACTTTCGGAAGGGTGGGAAAGTAGATTTCGTATCTATGTGTGTGCGTGTGTAAAATAAAAATGGATATCGAGGTAGAATAAGGTACGGGAAAAAAACAAATTAAGGGCTTTCTTGAAAACGTCAAAATCAAGACCTGAACCGGCTGGACCTAAAGGCGGTTATATCAATGGAAACGGAAGATATCGAAGAGCCATCGTCGACCTCGATGGCAGCTACTACACCCGGCACTCGTTTCTCGTCTAGTCCCTTCACCAGGGTAGACCCTTTTGCAGTCCCTTCCTCCGCCTCTTCCTCCTCCTCCGCTTCGCCAGCCTCAGCAGCCGCCTTTTCAGCCTCCTTCTTCTCCGCCTCTGCCTCCATTTCTAACAATACCATCTCAGCCTTCGCAAGATCCAGCACAGTAGAAAACCGTTCCTTCGCCTTCTCCAACTCCAACGCACAGTCTCCACACCGCAGGAACTGATGAGCGGCTGTTTCGCAGAGGGACTGTGCCAATTCAAGTTGTTTATCGACGAGGTCGAAAGCGGTCTCCTTGCCGGGCGGTTTGGCAAGTTTCGATGGAGGATCGTGTGGACTACTGCGGGCTCTTGCTATTCCACCGCCTGCAGCGGACCTTGCCTTGGCGGCATCCAAGAACTTTAGGCCAAACCCGGACTTCATCATCTGGCTCATCCGGCCCTTGCGAATATTATTCCTGGCACCTCCGATATCTCTCACCAATTTCTCCAGTGACGATTGAGTTTCAGAATCGTAATGGACAACGACAAGCTGCCGTGGGCGGACGATACGATCGGTCCCCGCAGATTTTGATGTGGCTATATTCCGCTTCCGTTGGTTCACAGCGCTTGGATAGTGTTTTGACATTTTCAGCAGTGTTAATGGGTCCATATACTCTTCGTTGGTTTCCTCGACGACGGCCTCTTGATTTCCATTTTCATTTCCATTTTCATTTTCATTTTCCTTCTTACTGGAAGACTTCTTCGCACCCTTCATGGAAAGGGAGGCATTTATCGAGGGGTGCATGTCATCTGGCTGAATGGAGTGGACCGAGCTATTCTTCCTCCGTCGAGGTTTGGTAGCATCATCGCCAGAGGCCGCGAGCCTGGCATATTCCGCAGTGAATTCAGCATGCTTTGCCTTGGTGTGTGCAGCCAGATCAGTAACTCGAGTCACCCAGGAGGGGACGTTGTCTGAAATGAAGGTGAAGCATTGCAGCGCATCCACCGAACGACCTCCCATTATGTCCAGGAATGAAAAGGTTGTAAGGTGAAAGTGGAGAGATGAGGATTGGGGAAGGTCACAATCGGCCCTAGTAAAATGTCGTAGCTCGTGAAGTCATTCGAATTATACAAATAAACAAAGGCAGCTAATATATGTATATGAATATATATATATATATATCTATATATTTGGGGTCGTAAGGCGGATGTGAGAAAGGAGGGGAATCAGGCGGCGTAGGAAAGGAGGGATGAAAATCGTCTCGTTTTATTCCAGGAAGCACATTGAAGAAATAACAGGCCAAATTCTATGTCGTCCAAAACTGAAGGAAAGGATGGAATAATAATAGATAGTGGTATAAGTAGCAGCAAGTATGGTAATAGTAATGGTAGATAGATCCTTAGGAGATTGGATACAAAAAAAGGCAGGAGAATATAGTGTGTGTGTGGTGTAAGTGTTGCTATGAAGATGGAGAAAGAAGCAGAAGAGAAAGAAAAGGCAGGAAAGGAATGGATGGATGGATGCGATAGAAGGGCGATTGTATGATGATTCGGCCAAGTTTGCAGGGTTAAACTCCAAAAGCGAGCAAGACAAGTGACAAGAGACAAAACTTCCCCCAGGACAATACCGCAGTAGCACGGGAGCCAAGACCCGGGTCCTGCCCACTCCAAACGCTGCAATACCATATATACGAACAATCGCAGGCTCGGGGAGTGGAGTCTGCGCTAGACATGGGGTTTGACTCGCCCCAGTCCGTCCTCGTTGCCCCCTCCTCCCACCCCCCAGTCTCTTTGGGGGGTGTTTAAGAGGAGTGTCTGCGGTAACCCCGTAACTAGCCCAGTCATAGCGCCGTAATAGCGCTGGATTAGGGAGTACTCTCGTACGGTATTGCTGCACACGGAAGGGCAAAAAGTTGCGCCCTGTCAGCGCGTTGTTCCGTCGCCCCGTTTCCTCTCGAGTTATTTACAGGTAAGGACGGTAATGACAGTACAGCCATTTCCTACGGGCGCCGGGATATGGTATGGGGCTCTCGGTGGTGGGCTCTGTTGGCTCAACGCAAATCCCGAAGGGGGAGCTAGCCCGGAGAGCCAGCCGCGGAAGCAGGACACCTAAATCCGCTGCAGGTAAGGAGTCCTAAAGGAACCGGGGTGGAGGGACTGGCTATCACACGCCTTGCCGCTTTGGGGACTGGAGGGCTTCGGGCGGCTGCTATGTATTTGGGCAGGCGAATGGGACTGGCTGGTCGCCCATATATTGTTTCTCCGTGAGCCTGTGGTGATCATTTCCGTGGGCTTTTGCCTGACTTCGTCATGTTTTGTCAGGTTTACTATTTACAGACTAACGAGCCCATTTCTGACTCGTACAGAGTTCCTACTAATGTACGGAGTACTGAACGAATACTCCGTACTCGGTACAGAGTAGACCAGATGCATACACCCTCTTTGAATGTGAAATCGTTCCCTCAGCGCGCAAGACAAAATTCCATGCCCACTAATCCGTACAATAAAAGGTTTTGCTGGCTGCTATCCGTCTCGCTATCTGTCCGCCTGGCTGCTTACCTGTGCGTGGTCCAGGTGGTCGAGATCTACTTCTAAATGCGGCGAAGAATTGCAGAGATCTCAAAGGTATTTCCTGCTCCCTCTGCCAGCGCTGGTTCAAGCAAATAAACATTGAACTCCTAAGGCCAGGGAGGCTTATGGTCATTGTGTGTAAAAATGGCTACCTCAAAATCCTACGCATCCGCGAAGTATGTTAAGTATGTGCCTGCTCCGTCCTCCGTACAACACTTCATCAATATCGACTTAATGGAACACACTTCATGCGATCAATTGCTCTCAGCGCCAATCTTTGGAGATCTGAGCAATGAAACTCCCATTTTCCAAAGCCACCTCAAAATTCAGGCGGTGAATTGGGCCCCGCCTCTGAACTGTCCGTCTGCACCTACGGGAGCAAATCATCATCAAAGGACAAATAATTTACCACACGGGAAGCCTGCATGTTTAAGAAACATCGCATGGCAGGGATATTTTTCCCGCTGCGGATCGCGGGCAAGGGACAAAAAAACCGAAGATCTTCTGGGGTTGCCATTTGACAGAAAAATTGTCACCTGCCATTTTTGAAGACCAATGAGTGTCGTCTATCTTTTCCACACGCCAATGGCATTTAGAAAAAAAAAATCTAGATAAATTTATAATAAATAAATAAACAAAAAGGCATATGCAGGGTGTTACCCCAATCAGACAAAAGAAGCAGAGAAAACAAGAAGAAAACTAAATATTCTGCTGCATACCAAAATTCCATGCATGAACAGTGCTTTGGCCTGGTATTATTTATGTACGGCTGGCCTGCACGTGTATGGAGCACATGTCGCTAAGAATCTAAGAAGTGCTGCTGCTGCTCTAACAACTCCGGACCACTTTGGTCATTACAAATTGCGCATGGACAGGCGAGATTTCATTACTATGGAGCTAGCGGACCAGGCAAACAAACCAAAAAAATGGCAATCTGATAGGAAGAAAATCCGCCAAAACCTCGTCAGCTCCAAGATAGACAAGGCTTTTCGTGTGAATTTCCCCTCATTCTCTGCACCACTCTCTTCCACCTATCAAGCAAAAACAATGCTCTATCAACAACGTGCCTCGTTTGGGGGGGAGGGAGGGGGGGGGGGGGAAACGGAAACGAAAGAATAACACCAATCCATTTCAAAATGTCCAAGCTGCAGGTTCGTATCAAAAACCAGTGGCGAAAGCATTTTGTTTGACCTTTCTCCGTTTTTCTTGTTCGGAATATTCGGTACAGGAATCCCTACCACTATGCCCCTCATCTCTCCTTGCATATTGGGAACTTGTCAGGAAAATCTCATAGTAAATGGAACACTTCAAGGGTTCCCTGCCTTCTCGCCTTGGATGGTTTGCTCTCCTTACCTTCTTCTTTTCAAACCACTAAAATATCGAAAATAGAGAAGAAGAAAAAGACGGAAATGGAGGGAACTTAAGAGAAAGACGTCCCTCAAATTTCTTTGCCTGTACGGCCGAAGGTAGTCCTTAGTCTGTACAGAACTGCTGTGCAGAGTGCGGAGTAATTATGGACTACATACTCGTTTCGTCCACGACAGACCATGTCTCAAGAAGCCCTGTATGCGTTTGTCATCATCCTCGATTTTAAGCAGAACTGCTAACTAACTAACTAACTAGTTCTAGTTAGTCTGGTAAAAACGGATTACATACTCCGTACTAAACATTTTATTGACGGATCCTTGCCATTCCGCCTTCAACGACAAACGCGCTTAACGAGAGTCACGAGATGAGGACATGACGAAATCCCGCCTGTCCAACACTTTCTCCAGCTTCTTCCTTCTCCCATTTCCGTGTCTTTTCTCACCAACTGGAGAGGGGCGGCAAAACAAAGTCTCCAGAAGAAGAAGACGAAGACGATGCAGAAAAAATAATGATCCCTTGCCCGTACTATGGCCGCATCGAGGCAGTGTTCAAAATCCTTGCCCTCAATCTTACTTAACTGCCACTTATTATTGTTTTCTCGTTGCTGGGGAGAGAGATTTTAGCGGTGCTGGCTGCCTCGTGGAACTGCAGAGGAAGTGGGGAGAGGGGCCGAGGGAGGGGACACGGGCGAAGGATGAAGAACTTAAGCTAACGACCAAATACCGGCCGGAGATCCCGAAAACAAAGCCCGATCGTCTGTCCAGCTAGTCTCCACTTGAAAACATAATTTGAATGCCGAATGCTTGATATTTTTTTCCTAGCCAGAGAGCTCCTTGGTTTGATATGTTCGGGGTTGGTGACGCATATTTGATAGAGAATTGAGCAAGGTAGTAAGTACGGAGTACTTAGGTACAGTACAGAGCTACCTTGGTAAGTTAGCTGTTTATTTTCGTTATTTATTTGCTGGATGAAACCCCTATTTTCTACCGACTTACCAAAAATAAATAGTCACCTCATACTAGGGAATGAATAGGAGAATCCGCATAATGCCTTTGCAACGTCTCGTTCCTGCTCATTTTAATTCACAACCAAGCGAAGATGCTTATATCCAAGTCCCGGAAAGCCCTGGCAGTGATTCAGATCCAAAATGGTTTGATATCAATCCGCTCCTCCCGCTCACAAACAAGGCTCCCAAAGTCTCATGGTTTTGGGTAATGAAAAGATATCCAAACAAATTTCAAATTCCATTCAATACTCCATATATGCGCTCTAGAAAGTTCTATTTATACGCCTTGCATAACTTGCCAATGGCCGTCGTCGAACCATTTCAACCTTACGGAGTACACTGCCATGTGCAATCCATTGAACAAGGAATTGACGCACAAACCCCCCTTCCACTTCCCCCTGGGAAACACAAGGGGACCCAACAAATACAGCTGACGACAGCTTTCCAAATCATAGTTAAAAAGAGAAATGATTAACCGTGTCATGGATGTCTAATGAGTTCGGTTTCCTAGCCGAGCAATTTGTCTGGAAATGCTCGACATGCTCTGGAAAGTGGAGCGAAGAGTTTTTTTAAAAAGAAAAAGAAGCGGAAGCGGAAGCGGAAACGGAAACGGAAACGGAAACGGAAGACGGCCAAAGACGACACAAAGAAGAGGTTTCAGGATATCTCCTCGGCCCAGTGCAGAGTTGGCCACCTCTCTTATATTCTAAGAGGCTTAACCAAATCTGCTCTGAGGTAGGAACGTGATATGTACTGTACTATCTCATTGTTGCCAGGTTCCCCACTTGTTGGGGCTCCGCCTAGGATCTGGGAAAGGGGGGAATGAGGACCGTCTTTCGATAAAATGAATGGGGCACCAGGTTGATCGTCTCATGTTTTGCTAAACATTCAATGCAAAAAGGAAGCCAGCTGTGATGAACGGCATATTCCAGAGATTGGTTGACTGATTGACCGGCTGGAGGGCTTAATGCTATTCTTCCAATTCTATATATATATCTTTCAATGGAATATCCTGGTTTTCATGCATCTTCAATAGATTACATGCATATACATCTGACTTGCCGCGGACTGTTTCAAAAGGGTCAAAAAACAGAATGTGCAGCTGCCTGCTTTGTTTCTTATTTGTTGACCTTATATTAACAATGATTTATATACACTTCTTGATAAAAGAGAAACCATCTGCTTGGCCTGTTCGTTATTTGGCCCTTGCGGCCTCCCATTCTAGGTCTTTAGAGACAAAGGCTGAATTCTCCCATCTTACTGTCTATTATTCAGCCGGTCCATGAAACAGCTTCCACATTCCACCCGTTTCTAGAGATGGTGTCCCTATTTTACTTCCCTGTTCTAGAACTAATTGATTCACTCTCTATGGTCTGCCCGATGGCTTATTTATAAAGCATGAGATATCACATCTGGATATACTTACCTTGATCTACATCTCGACAGAACTCTATATATATATAACAAAACCAAACACGAGCAATCTGACATATACTGTTTATATGCCTCTGTTTTACACGAAGCCCTTCCCCCTCCCACTGGGAAGAAAATTTCGATACAGCTCAGGAACAAGGACACACTGCGGTTCCTGTCCTGCGTTCACCTATATAGTCTTATGCCTCCAGTTATTTACGAGCGCGTTCGCAAGCTAGTCAATACGATAAACAAACATGATCCTCTACGAATTTACTTTAACACCCTCCTCCAAAGGACCCTGCAGTCTCTGGGCTATTACGATCTGCTCGTCTCCGATTGTCTGCTCGCCTATTTGACGCAGCTCAAGCTTAATCCACCTGTGTTCAACAAAACGGCTGCCCAGGTCAAAGCTCCCCACCGCACGGCTTTCTTTCTTTCTATCTTTTTCTTTTTCTTTCTTTCCTTTTTTTTTTTTTTTTTTTTTTTACGGCTTTTGCAGAGCCTCGCAACTACAGAGTACTTCGTTATATAATGCATTGCCTGTTATAAATAAAAGTTAGACAAGACCATATATATAGACTTCTTAAAATCTTCAA
>LGRN01000114.1:0-66709 GCA_001883825.1 Emergomyces pasteurianus Ep9510 | reverse complement strand
TTTCCAAATGTGTCTTTTTTTTTTTTTTTTTTTTTTTTTGGAGGGTTCTTTTGCCTCCCTCCCACCTTGCGCAAATACTTTTTACCATTCATTTTGTTGTGCTACTGGGCTGGACTCCGACATCCTCTGTTTTATTTATCCTAGTAATTGTAATTTTCATTTTTGAAGACAGATGGGATTGTGTATGAATGAATTGAGTGAGAGGGTTATTTTTAGTCGTTTCTTAGTTGACTTTTACTTTTATTATTTTTAGGTGTATTTTTTTCTCACAAAAGAAGAGAGATTAAAAAAGGAAAAGAGAAGCCTTTTAAATTCATTTATAGTCTTTTTAAGAAAAGTATCTGTCTTCTTTTCTTGTACGGAGAATTTTCATGGCTTTACACGCCGGTGATTACTTGCGTAGACGGCCTCACACCCCATGGCTTTGATCATTTTGTACCGAACTCCGTACCGTACCAGCGCCTACTTTCCTCCGTTTTTCTGTACAGCACTCCGTAAGTAAGTAGGTCGCCAAGCCAAAGTCAAGGCGAGAATGGTTTTTTTCTCGCGAAATAAAATAATAGGATGTGAAAAAGCATGACTCTCCGCTAGTCAGGATAACCCTGAATCGATTTTCAGCTGGCGGTTGATTTCGGCAGGAAGGCGTTCATGGCGGGGGGAATTGTTGGAAACCCCCGGGTATTTTCTGGGCAGCATCGTCATCGTCATTGATACGGGATGTGCTGCCATTTCAATATTTAGTGAGTTTGTTTACGGATGGGCCGTACAGATTCTGGATCAAATTGACATACCACATGTACACTTCGGAAGAATACTATCTAAATGGTAGCTTGGCTTGACCAGCTATGTGTGATCGACACTAGGTGTGTATGCGTTCTTGGGGTTGAAGATTTCATCAAGGACAGGCTAAATTTCTTTTGAGATAATCTGGCATTCATATGTCATCAAGGTTCTTGATAAATGTGTGTGCACTTAACGTACGTAAGTGTGATGGTAGAAGGATGAAGGATGTCTTATTTTTCTCTCAATGACTGCATGGCAATCATATATTCTCACTGTTCTGCGGTCATTTGAGATAGAGCAAGTCAAAATCTCATCTCACAACTGATCTATTCTTCACATTTTATACAAGTTAAAACAGTTCAATGATATCTCTCAGAGCAAAGGTCATGCTGTGTGTGTCTCTGTGTGTGTGGAATCTGCGAATCGGCAATATCAAGCTCAGCAGTACGCTTCCTCTTCATGGTCATAAATGAATAAGGGAGTATTATTTAGAAAAGAGTTTAAGAAGAATTTGTAGCTGTTGAAGTTGCAATCAATACAAGGCTTTGATTATCTTTGATTGATTTTGCATTTACACTGCTGAGAATATGATTTTAAGAGAGAAATAAAGAAGCTTTTGTCAGCCGAGGCTAGCTCTCCTGTGTGATTCCAGCCCCTCTTCCTCCAGTGTTTACTGGTGGTGATTGAGCTCTTTTGCCCCAGTAGCCGACATAAAGAAGCTTTCACTTGTTCAGTGATGCAGTACTTTCAATCAATTCTGCTGAAGGCAGAATTAATCAACATATATTCTGAGTAGCTCTTGATTCATTCTATTCCAGTGGCTTTTGACATATCATCTCAGGGACGGATCATTAATTAGGTTGTCATTGTTTTTTGGGCATCAGAATCTGAGGAGTGTCTACTCTGTAAAAATACATCCTAATTCCTGACTTTGCATTTGTTTCCGAGATTTCCTTTCGTATTGGCAGCCCGGTAACGACATAGATTTCCGCTGGCTTGCGCTTAGTCAGATGCTGGGGACCCATAAAAAAATTTTCTCCGGCGCGATTGGTGGCAACATCCGAGCCAATCAGCAGCGTCTTATTAATCTGTGCATAAAATGTAACTCACTTCGACAACTTCTCCGCATCCAGGGGATTCAATCCAATCACCCACCCACCCAGGAGAGAAAAAAAATAAAGAAGGGCAGTATCAGACGCATAGGCATATAGACAAAATTGGATATAGGTGATACTGGCTCGCATCTCCGCTGCCACCAAGAAAAAGAAGAAAAAAAACCCCGGAAAAAGGACCACATACCGCTGTCAGAAACCATCCCGAGGCAAGAAAGGACCATGGAGGCTCTGCTGAACCAGTCCCGTTCGCTTTGCCCCTTTCTGCAGAGGACTTCCCCCGCTACCCTCCGCGCACTCTCTACCCCGAGCAGGCCCAATGCCAGCCCCGGAGGGGGCACCATTTCCAATTTGCAGGTCATCGCGCGCAGATGCCCTGTCATGAGCAAGGCCCTTGCTGTCCAGAGTGCTCGGCTGGCCACCCCTAAGGCTTTCAGCACTTTCGCTGGCGCTGCGTCCTGTGGCACCAACAGCGTCAAGGGAATGCGTGGTCCTGTGGCTGCTCCGGGAAAGAAGAGCTTCCATACCACTGCAGGCAAGGAGGCTACGATTGGCCAGGATTCTATTCGGAAGCGTGAGGATGGTGAGTTATCTGATTACTTTTTTTCGGTTTTATTTTTTTGATGCTTATGCCATTGGTTTCGTACTGCGTCGTTACTGATTCACTTTGAAACTAGTCCCTCCGACCATTTCCAAGGTTAAAATTGGAAAGCCTGCTTTGGCAAATGCCACGGCTGTCTACCCGGGTCCCAGGCCGGAGGTCCCGTTGTCAAGGAAATTTGACTACGAGGGGTTCTATAATAACGAGCTGGAGAAGAAACACAAGGATAAGTCCTATCGCTATTTCAATAATATCAATCGTCTGGCCCGCGACTTCCCTCGTGCGCATATGTCTTCTCCAGAGGAACAAGTGACCGTGTGGTGTGCCAACGATTACCTCGGTATGGGACGGAACCCAAAGGTTCTTCGAACTATGCATCAAACCCTTGATACCTACGGGGCTGGTGCTGGAGGTACTCGGAATATTTCAGGCCACAATCAACATGCTGTTGGGTTGGAGGATGCTATTGCTAGGTTGCATGGGAAAGATGGTGCTTTGGTATTCAGTTCCTGCTATGTAGCCAATGACGCCACCCTGGCCACCCTGGGAAGTAAACTCCCAGACTGCGTGATATTATCTGACAGCCTGAATCATGCATCGATGATTCAGGGAATACGCCACTCTGGCGCCAAGAAGATGGTCTTCAAACACAACGACCTCCAAGATTTGGAACAGAAACTGGCCTCTTTGCCGCTCTCTACCCCCAAGATCATTGCTTTCGAGTCGGTTTATAGTATGTGTGGATCTATTGCTCCGATTGAAGAAATCTGCGACCTGGCGGATAAGTACGGTGCTATCACTTTTCTCGATGAAGTCCATGCTGTTGGCATGTACGGACCACACGGTGCCGGTGTCGCTGAGCATCTCGATTTCGACACTTATGCGTCCCTGGATACGAACAACCCTAAACGCACCACGGGAACGGTCATGGATAGAATTGATATTATAACCGGCACACTCGGGAAAGCCTACGGCTGTGTTGGTGGTTATATTGCCGGATCTGCTTCCTTCGTCGACACTATCCGTTCCCTTGCACCCGGCTTCATCTTCACCACGTCTCTGCCACCCGCCACCATGGCTGGCGCTACAACCTCCATCAAATACCAGGCCTCATACGGCCGGGACCGCATCCTTCAACAGCTCCATACCCGCGCCGTCAAAGCCGAATTGGAAGCAAAGGATATCCCCGTCATCCCGAACCCATCACACATCATCCCTATCCTCGTCGGGGACGCGGAGGTCGCCAAAAAGGCCTCCGACATGCTCCTCGATGACTACGGCATTTACGTGCAGGCCATCAACTACCCCACCGTCCCCAGAGGCGAGGAGAGGCTGCGCGTCACCCCGACACCAGGCCACGTCAAACCATACCGCGACCACCTCGTCCAGGCCCTTCAGGGTGTCTGGGAAAGACTTGGCATCCGCAAGACGAGCGATTGGAAAGCGGCAGGTGGGTTTTTGGGCGTTGGAGTTGATGATACCAAGAATCGCCCGCTCTGGACTGATGCGCAGCTGGGGCTGCCTGAGGGGGAGAACTTGGAAGAGGCTCTGGAGCGGGAGTTGAATGCTGAGGCGCTGCATAGACAACAGATGATGCTTGATATGCAGAAGGAGGATCTGAAGGCACATGCCCATGTGAATGAAGCTGCTGCTGTGGCTACTCCCATCGGTGTCGCTGCGTAACGGGAAGGATAGGAACCCTTCATTCTTTATCCCCTCGTCTGCAGATCTCCCTGTGCTCTCAGTGTCTTATTGGTGTTGCAGCCCTGGCTCAGAAGTTCTTTGCTCTGGCCCGCCCTCCATTCATTCCACCCTTGCTTAAAATGCAAAGTTTTTGTTTCCGCCAATGCTGATTTTGTTCAAAGTGGAGGAAATTTTTTTTTCTGAACACTCTTTCGCACATATATTATCTATCTGTGTTCAGCTATTGTTGGCTATTTATACACCCTTCTTGGGGGGAGTTTTGAATCGTTCATTATGAACAGATGCTTTTACCCGTATTTTGTATTCCTCCCTCGAGCTGCTGTGATTTTTTTTTCCCAGTAATTTTGCTTGAAAGGGTTGGATTATTCTACCTTGACTTTTTGTTTTAATCTACAACATCTTAATTCTTTTTGGTTTTACTGGTCACCCATATCAAGGTGGCTCACCTCCAATGGAATTATCCTTTCGATTCACTCTACTTGATTATTTTTGCCCCTCCACGTAACAATTGGGAGACCCTCTTTGAATGGCTTGGGAACTGTAGCTTTAAGTATTTGTATATTTTCTTGGGAACAAACTACATGCATATAAGATGCGAATTGAGATGGTAAGTATACTGTATATTACCATTCCATATCCAGGGTGAGTAGAAAAGGGAAAATACATAAAAAAGACAGCCAATAATTCGCGCCTCCCTCCCCTCCCCCCGCCCCAACGCTCGCCGCTCGTTTGCAAAAAAAGCGGTTTCGGAACGGTGCGTAACCCCATCCCTAAGGACTCCTTCTCCCAGCTCAAAACAGTTACAATACATAAAATTTCGCCCCAACCCCCGCCGCCCCTACCTCCTTCCGCCCCTACTAACCTTCGGAAACTCCACGGGAACTCTCAGCTTCGCAATTCGTCTCGCTCCCGCCTCAACCTTACTCCTAACCCCCCATCTCGCAAACTCACTCTCCCGAGGCTTCTCCACCTTACATCCCAATTCCCTAAAATACTGTTGGATGGTTTGATACTCGAGGCTTAGGTCATCGCGCAGATCCGCGGGATCCGTTGCGAGCTCATTCGCTGCGAAACCCGTTTCGGGCGGGATGTGTAAGGATAGCGCGCAGATGGTGGTATGCAGGAAGGTTATGTCTGACTTGGAGAGGAAGGAGCGCTGGGGGACGAATTTGCGGCGGAGGGCATCGAGGAAGGAGTCTGGCAGGATGGCAGGATTTTTCCTCGCTGTCGCTGTCGTCGCCGTTGTGAAATGCGAGGGGGAGGTTGCGGAGCCGGAGAGTATGCGACGTAGATCCTCGCGGGGGGGCAATTTCTTGCTCCCGGACGTTACAGACGAGGCACCGCCACTACCTCCTCCGCGGCTGGGTTTCAGGGACCGTGACAGCTCAATAAGAATCATGATGTAGTGTAGTAATTGTAGCTGCGTCACATCCCCCGATCGCACGACATGGTCAACTCTATGCGCCACGAAGCGCGAGGATGAAAGCACCGGTTCCCCCGCAGCAATGGCATCTTGCCAATCCTGGACGGGCATGGTGTGTAGGGTTGACAGGCCGTTGGGTACCAGGGTTTCGATCGCGTAGACCTGCGATGGATGCGTGGCGGATAGGTTTGGTTGGGGTAGCGGTTTTGCGGCTTGGATTTCGGCCTGGGCGGCCTTTTGCGGCGAAGCAGCGGGGTCTTTGGGGATTGAAGAGAGGAGGGCGGATTCTGCGGCGTTCGGACCGGATCCCGCTGGGGCGTTAGAGAGCAGGGCATTCTCTGCGAGGGATTGGATGGCTTTGCGGGATTGTTTGGTGCCGAAGGCTTCGGTGAGTGCAGAGCGTTGGGCCCAGTTAGATTTCTGCGGATTGGTTTAAATTCAGAGTTAGCGAAAAGGGGTTTTGTGAGATGAAGGTTATGTGTACTAAAGCATATATAGGGGGAGATAATACCGTCACAACATCACCACCCCCATCCTCGTCGTTAATAGCTTTTCTGGGAACCCGCCTCACACACCCCCGCACTGTCATCTTCCTAGCTTCTACGAGCTCTACAACGCCCGCATCTGGGTCATAGACGGCCACATAGTGGTTCCAGAGAGTATCCAGCTGATTTTCACCCTCCTTGCCGACGAAATCTATCCTTGGATGCGCGGATGATTGAAGAAGTAGTTCAGAGGTTGAGAGGTTGCTGTTCGCGGTTGTATTGTGCTTTGAGGACGAGGGTCGTGCTTGACTGCGCGGTTTCGAATAAGCAGTTAGGGGGATGGTGTCGGGGACGTTTATACCCGGAGTCGATGCTATAAATGGAAAAGGAGGAGTTTTGTTTATTAGCTCTTTGCTTAATTTCAAATTTTCTCTAATTTGGTTAAACAAGCAAAATAATTTCTGTAAGAACAGGAATTTGACATAAAAAAAAAAAGATCGAAGAAAACATGAGTAGCAGTTTTTTACGCTTCAAAATGAAGATGAGCTCTCAACGATAAAAATGTATCTAACCTATAACAGGAACCAGCCCATTCGTATTTTGCACAAACTGCACTTTGACCGCTGGTCCAACAGGTGCAACAAGAGCAGGTTTCTTGCTTGGTCGTTCCGGCTTTTCGAGTGTTCGTTTTCGCTTCTTCTCCGTTGTGTGGTCGACGCCCATAGTGGCGATGATGGCTTATCGCTCTCTGTTCTAAATTGCTCGAAGGCAAGGTTTAAAAAGATATTTCTGGGGTTTTTATTGTCTCAAAAAGCACAATTGGTGCCTCTGAGGTATGTTAAATGTTCAGGGTGTTCGCTGCGTTTGGTACCATCTGTTGTGGTTGGAATGAAAGTTTGTATGGCGGAGAGTGGGAAAAAAAATATTGCGCCGCTTTTTTCGAGGGTGGAGCATTTAGTTCGTTAGGGGAACGCCAAAACATGAAAACTACCCACGCACAAGGAAAACTTACTTGTATAATACAAATTCTATCTTCCGAGTGGAATGGAGTCATAGATGAGAGCTAGGCATTATTATTTAAGAAAATAATAGAATTCTTTTTCAGTTCCGGTTTATATTTTCCACTGTAGGAATGGAGGCACAAAAATTGTCAAGGGAAGATAGGCGAGAAGGAAAAAAATAGGCTTGTATTTTCTAGTAAACCCCAACGGCTCCGTGATTCCTATATGTAATTCATCGCGTTTGCCCCCTTGATCTGCTCTCCTTGGATAAAAAGGACAGACTGTAAGAAAAGGAAAGCGAAAACAAAACACCCAGGAAACGAAATATTGACCAGCCCTCCATCCACACAAATCAGACCCTTCGATTTAAAAGAAAACCCGCAAAAAAGACAAAATATCCCACATGAGTAAATTCTTTCTTTCGAGGCTTTCCTTTCCCAACCCTCCATTTCCCGCAACCAAACATTTTAAAAAAGATCAAATAAATTCATGACGTCAACGTCCTTGCCTGTCGTATCTCTTCGTTTTTGTTTTAAAAACAAGGCGGAGCTCAGAACGGTTGGGATGCTGAAAAAAATTCTGAGTGCTGCTTCATGACGAGGGAGAAATAGAAAAGGGGGAGGATAGTTTCGTTTGTTCGTTTCCAGTCATTCGTCGCATTTAAAATTCGAGGTTTTTTTATACATGTTCAATCGGTGCGGTTCATTTTCCAGTTCGAACGGTCATGTTGATGCATGGACGGAGAAAGCTGAGACGGAGTGGTCGAGTAGTTTACTTGCTGTAATGGGGCAGTTAGCATTTGTATATATATATATTTTCCCAAATTTGGGTAAAGGATTGAGTTGCTCTGAGTGACAGGAGGAGAGTAGGAAAGTACGAACCTTCTAGCCCGGACCTTTCTGCGCTTACGCTTCAGCCGTCGAACGCGCTTCTTTCTCCACTTGGCTCTCATCTTCGCAGAGTTTTGACTGTTGCTGTATGGTTAGCATTTTAGGGTCAATCAGGTAGTGAAGGTGTTTCTTCCGCGCCAGAATGGATCGTGGCATTGGGCATTATGCATGCAATGGCCAGCGCATCGATCCATTTTGCACCCAGTATATGCAAAGCAGAGATAAAGGGAGGGAAATGGTAACTCACACTTCTTTGACGATGAGGGGGATAGTTGCAAAGAGGAAGAAGGAGAGTTGAAGGTGTGAGCGTCGAGAGATTGCTTTGTAGTGTGCGTGGCTGACTCAGCTTTCGCGCTAAGGGCTTAGTGGTTGCCCAAGCGAGCAGGAGACCAAGGAAGCTGGCGAGGTTACATAAGCAGCTCAACAGGTGGTGTCTGCACTTAAGATATTGGGAAATTCCAGTTACTTGGTGAAATTAGGATGTAATGTAACAGACAATGGATTAATTTAACGAGCCTTAGTAAGGAATCGAAATATCATTTGGATCTACCTATGGCGGATACGAGACAAGCACAAATAAGAGAGCATTAAGAAACGAGTCAAACGAAGGAACGCCAAAGTACCACTAGCGAAAAAAAAAAAAAAGAACAAAGGCACAGTTATCAATTAAGCAGCGGCAGCAGCAGAAAGGGCAGGATCAGCTGCAAGGGGCCCAGTCTGAACCCCAATAGTAGTCTGTACTCCAACACGTTCCTTTCCTAAAAGATCGGCAAGCAAAGGGCTTGGGCGGCTGTCTCGCTGCGGTTGAAACACTGCTTGGGTAGCCTTGTATTTCTGAACACTTTCGATGTAGATATCGAAGAGATAAGAGGAATCGAGAGGGCCACCCTTTGCCTCGGGATGGAATTGCGTGCTGAAGATAGGTCGGGTCTTGTGGATCAGGCCTGCAAAACAACTAGTTAGTTATACATAAGAAATATTGTCAAGAGAGAAAGTACGGGAGACGAACCTTCGTTGCTAGAGTCGTTGAGGTTGATGAAGTAGGGCTTCCAGTCGCTTGGGAGCGTCGAAGCATCCACGGCATATCCGTGGTTCTGGCTGGTTATATGGCAGCGGCCTGTCGTCAAATCCAGAGCTGGGATGTTATGAGCGCGGTTGCCGTACTTCAATTTGATGGTTCTAGCACCAGATGCCAGGGCAAGGAGCTGATGCCCAAGGCATATCCCCATTATTGGTACTTGGGACGTCTCCATTAGCTTGCGGAGGTTGTAGACAGTATCTTGGCAGTGGGTCGGGTCACCGGGGCCGTTAGAGATGAACACTCCGTCGAAGTGATGAGCAACCTTGTGGATAGGATAATCGTAGGGGAAAACAGTGATGCTGGCACCTCGGTTAACAAGGCTTCGCAGGATATTCTCTTTCACACCGCAGTCAATAACGGCGACATGTGCGGTGCTGTTGCCAGGGCTGACATGGAAGGGAGCTTTGGTGCTGACTTTTTTCACCAAGTTGATTTGCTCCGGGTCAACGAAGGCCTCATCTTGGTCGGCATCGTATTCCTCGCCAATTGTGATTCGGGCAAGAGAGGAACCCCGCTCTCGAAGGTAGGTGACGATTTCACGAGTGTCCACTCCAGAAATGGCGGGTACACCTTCCCTAGCGCACCATTCACCCAGGCTCTCAACGGCAGTCCAGTGGCTGTAGCGCTCTGCAACATCGGCAACAACGACGCCAACAGCCTGAAGACTGGGGGATTCAAAGTATTTAAGGAGGCCATTCTCATCTCGCTCAGCAGATGGCACACCGTAGTTGCCAATCAAGGGTTGGGTGAAGACCAGAATCTGGCCACGATATGAAGGATCGCTCAAGGACTCAGGGTATCCCACGAGCGAAGTGGTGAAGACGGCTTCGCCGGAAATGTTCGACTTTGCACCAAACGACTTGCCGTGGAATACCGGGCCATCTCTGATAGTGAAAGTCGCCCTGTCATGTGAGGATGGATGGGCCTTCATAGGAGGGACGGTGGTCTGGAGAGGGTCGGTTCGGCTGACAG
This sequence comes from Emergomyces pasteurianus Ep9510, assembly GCA_001883825.1. Taxonomy (NCBI): domain Eukaryota; kingdom Fungi; phylum Ascomycota; class Eurotiomycetes; order Onygenales; family Ajellomycetaceae; genus Emergomyces; species Emergomyces pasteurianus. Next base: position 56,657 of record LGRN01000114.1, on the reverse strand, counting down.
TAGCCATGAATCGAGCGTTAAAGGCGGGAGCCCTCAGAGCAGCGGTAACATGAGTCCCCGCAAACGGGACTGATTTGATAAATCGTGCAAACATAATTTGCTGTTCCTGTAGTTGTATAACCTTGTGGCTTGATTCAATTTACCGAAGCTTTCCAGAGATGATCTATAACGGGAATACGTTAGTTTCGCCAATGGGTAGGACACCAGGTTTCAAGCACATTGAACATACCAGAGATGTAGTCCTAGATCAAAAATATGTCAGTCAGGGATTCAGTCATGAGGATCCACGATGCTGGGAAGATTTGTCCAATCTGGCTGGCTGGCTTGAAAGAGACATACCTGAGAAGTGAAAATTGAAGGAATTACACGCATAAGCGCTGTTGTGCCCGTCAAGCACTTAAATATACTATGTGTAGTAGGTACTCAGAAGAGTGTGGAAGGCATTGATAGAACTGGGTGCGTGGGTGGTGAAAAGTGTCGAGATGGGTTTTGTGGATGAGGAAGAGAAAAAAGACGGTGAAAGTCTGGGAGGGGGAAGAAAAAATCTCTCTCGTTTGACCGAGTCAGCCCAAGGCCCTAGTTACTGGCTAACTAACGGACTAAGGCGCGGCCGGCGGGAAACTTGGGGCCGTGTTGGGCCAATTAGAGTGTGGCGAAAGGCGTGTATTGTCATGGTCCCGTATGGACACTGCCGAGGTATTTGCTCCAACCAGCTGCTCTAATAAAGCAACAGGTAAGGTTGTTCAAATATTCCCATCGACAGGTATGTACCAAGCAACGGTATTACTTTTTTCGGATCAGCAAAACAGCCTTTGAGGCGCTTGATAATCTTGTGTTGCCACTGCTCAGTCATGAAACCAGGCGGAAGGGTGGGAGCCAACATCGGCTTCCCCCAGATAGATCTGGTTACTACTATTTGTGGACGACACTGCAGCATGATGTTATGTTCCATTCTCTCAAGATGCAACTTCTTCGCTAACATGGTAATTATTGAATGATCAAACGGCTTGCGTTACAATCTTCCAAGATATTAGCCATAGTTAATACTAGGCAGCATCTAGCAATAACTCCCGTACCCTTATTCCGCTAGAAGAGCTATCCATCGATAAATTCGACTACGGTTTATCTTCAGGAACCCTCTTGAACTAATATCTGACATGCTCGGAACACGCCAGCAGACAGACAGGAAACCTGAAGAAAACTGCTTTTTTTGAATCACCCACAATCCTCTTCCTTCTGTCAAAAACTCCCCTCTCCCGAGCTCTAGTCGCGCAAATTGGCGAAAACCATAATTTATCTAAAAGGTCGCAGATAAAACCCTGTTTTCGCATATCGATCAAGTCATAGAATGTTAAAATGGAGATTTCTTTCTTCATATACCTTTGAGAGTCCTTGTCAAAGCAGGTTCGGAGGACTTCCCCTACCTAGCGCTGTTGGGCGGTCACTTCTAGGGGTTGAGAACACCGGGTTTCAAGACCTTCCACAGAGTAGTAACGAAGAATACATGAAGATAAGGAGGAATTGATGCCAGTGTATTGGTCGTCATTTTCCATTGTTACTCTGAGTCTCTCTGCTGTTCCCTCTTTTTTTTTATATATCCTTGCTGTAGGGAAAACTAGTATAGTATTGCTCATTCGCTTGCTTCATACGGAGTAGTATATCCCCGGACGGGCTTGTGCCTGAAGCAAGCGAAAGGCGGCACAACAAATTCTTAAACACAAGGAAGACTTCGAAAAGATGCATCATACGCTCGGCTACCCTCGCCGCCCTAGCAGAGCTCGGACATCGTTGTATCAGAACAATTCTTGCTAAAGTCACGTTTCCTCAACAGGAAAGATTTTAAGTTTTGATCTAGCCCAGGTTGGGCATCTAAGCGAGAATGCGAAATCCTGGGCCCAAGCTTATTTTGACATCGAACGAATTATGTACTGTACCGTACGGAGTAACTCAATTATTTATTTATTTAATATTTTTTTTTTTTGGTAACTGTATAAAGCAAAATTATGTGTTGGGGGTAGTCTACCCTTCACCGTTTTCAATAATTGCTACTCGCGCTCTATTTTTTCTAGGACTGATTTAATTTTAATAGTCTGACATGCGGTGTTTTCAAGAAAGAACTCAATCACTACTATCCAATATTGAGGTTTATTTTTTTATTGTCTCTCTCCGGGTTCTACCTCCCTGTACGGTGGGGAGAATGCTATTTTTTGGACAAAAGAGTAAAGCTTGTATGTTGGGGATTTGATTTCCTTTTTTCTTTCTCATTTCATTTTCATTTTCATTGTTTCTTACTTTTCCTTCCCTCCTTGCTTTTTTCTTTTTCTGCTTGTTGTGACACGTTACGAGTACGTTTATTCCCCCAGATGAGTCCTTTGCACGAAATTCTCCAAAAGCGCTTTATTTATAGGAACAAAAGCATCAGAAGTAGAATAGATATACCCAGCCCTCCATCACCAAGCTTGGTTTTAGAAGCACTTGCCTTCTTCGCTGTGCTGGTCGGTTTGTTCCCCGGAGGTGTCGGAGTGGGGAATTTGATATCGGGAAATAGGTGTTTCGTATTTTCATCAATGAGAATGTAATCTCGAACCAGAGCGGAGCCATTCGCAACGGCAGCAACTTGGTCAGCTGTACATGTATAGAAGTCAAGAACGTAGCATGTGGGTTTCGGTTTGGGGGGTGGCTCGTTCCCTATTTGGAAAGTTGTTGGGGACCCTTTTGTAGAATAACTTTTCTCGACCGCAGTATTGACCTTGCCAGTGGCAATATCCATGTTGAACATCACGCGGCGGAAAACTTCAAATGCTGTTTCGGGTTGGTATGCAGGAACCATGTGTCCAGCTTGGAACACTCTGCTGAAGGAAAAATTGCCATACTGACGGACTTGACCACCGATATAAGAAGAGTTGGTTCGGATATCAGCGTAACCGGCCGCTCGAAATCGAGAAGAATCACTGTAATTAATCGAAAGGCTGGTGTTTTCTCCTCCCACCCAGTTACAAGAGTAATCCCTATCTCCGGAAACCAATGCCACTTTAATTCCTGATTCTAATAAATATCCTATATCGTTTGTATATCCGTGAGGCCCGGGGCTAACATAATCTCCCGTTGAATCGAATGCCCCGAAAACAGCCGAAGAACCGCTCGTATAGTTGAGAGGAACGCCGAGATCAGCTTGTACATGTGGCCTGTTGAGATAGCCTTGAAAAAAAGGGGGCGGGAAAGGATCGGTTTTAGGGTGGGCGATATCATAGTAGCTCAAGCCGCTGGTCGTTGTATAGGGTTCATCAACCCCAACGCAAGCCCCGGATGCCTTGCGACAAGCTTCATTCACTGTGGCGTTGTTACCATAGTGATTCAGGTCACCTTCATAAGTCAGCCTGCGACAGTTTTCTAGTTGCTCCGAACATCCACCCGGCTTGTGGTAAGCGTCGAGCATGGCTTCGTAGGTGGTGATATTGACCGCTTCAATGCCATATGTGTTGTTGCGTGCAAATCCGGGATAAGTGAAAATTTGGGAAAAAATGTCAATGCAGCCACTGATAATACCAAGGGTGTCAAGGTGTAGGACTACCTTATAATACTTGTTGGAAAATTTTCCATCTCTAATTTTCCGATTTTGTTCTACAAAAAATCGAGCAAAGCTTGGGCCATATTTGCCCCCGTAAGACTCCGCCCAAATACTAATCTTGTCATTTTTTGGTTTATACTCCGGAAACTCTTGAAACCAAGCTTGGGCAAAGTGCCAGAGGGAACGGGCAGCATTCGAAGTATTGTTAACGGTGTTCTGGGGATTCTGGCTCGGATATGTCCCAACCCAAATTGTACCATTTTGAACTGGTACATTGTCCGAAATGTCAAAGACCGTGATGTTACCTGAGACAAAATCCGCGGTTACATTCACAAGTGCGTCGTAGCTGAATCCCGTCTGAACAGGCTGATCGATGTATAACATATTAACGTTCCGATTCCAGGACCACGGGTTGAGAGTAGTTGAATTAGAATCATGATTAACAGTGCAGGGGCCATTTTCTTGGAACAGGCCGTACCTAAAATCACAGAGTTAGCACTTTCTCGTAGTCGTATTAATAATGGGATAATTGGATAACGGGAGCCTATGTTTTCGGCGGCGCACATGCTTGAAGACCCAGGTCCACCATTGAGCCATACGGATAATGGAGCATTTGTAGAATCCTCCCGAGCCTCGAAAAACCAGAAGAATGTATTGATGGTATAGTTCTGGTAAACCCCTACGTCCTCCAGTGTCCCGGGGGGTAGATGAACGTATCCAGCGTATGCCTTGACATCTGGCGTAGTCTCACAGATGCTCGTCTAGGCCAACATCAGTCACAACGAATGAACATTGCTCTTGATACTAATAATTGGGTACAAAAGAAAATAGACGTACCTGTTTATATGATATTGATACCCCATTTCTTAATGAGACAGTGCGTACATCCTTAGGCGTAGGGGGAAAATACTGGCTTAAAGCCAGAGAAACAAGTGCAGCCACCACCGTAGATACAGCAAGGGGAAACCGCATTGTCAGGTCCCAAGAGGGAGCGGGGGAGAAGGGACAAAGTAGGCAATATTAAATTGCTAGCAACAACAAAATCGCTCGCCAATTCTGTTTGTCGCCAACTGAGAGGCAATACCCAAGGCTTCCTGTAAATGGTTCTGCTGGCCTAACCTGGGCGATGTAACGAATTTAAAGAATAAAAAACAGCAAAGGCTCCTGTCCGTTTTAAACCACGCATTCGCGGGCATCCACTTCAAATGTGGGCGCTGGCTACCCGCATGGAGACTGCAGCCATCCCGTAACCAATTTGGGCAGGAAATCAGAATCAAATCTCATCAAGCAGATCAGAATCTGCTTTATTCTTTGTTATTTATGCATCTTACGAGCTTTTTGTGATTTTTTTTTTGGTTGTCAATTGATGAGCGCTTGGATTCCTGCAGCTAACGATGATCGGGAACCGCCATATGTGTAACCTTCGAGTCTGCCCAGAGCGACGGCATGGAGAGGCTCGACAGGCCAAAGAGGAAGCAAGCTCCTTTTCAGGGTCCATCATTACTGCTTAAATAAGAGATGATGTTGCTGATGACGAACCTCGTACATCCCTGAGGTGGAGTTATCGTCCAGTTGTCTGTCTCAAGGCGCAGGATTCTTTATTTTTTTTTTGGGAACGTCATTTCACCCGCCTAAATAACTTCGTGACGGGGAGCATCAATTGTTGCAAAGCGCCAAGAGATGGGGTCCACCCACAAACTTCCAGAATATATTGGAATCATGCCCTCATTAGCAGGGGGCAGTAAGGTTGGAATGACCAGAACAGCCTGCACCTGCTTGCTAAGGTCTTATCCTCCATTGGAGGGCTGGAAAGGGAGGCACAGGTTGCATACTACTCTCTGCACAGTTCTACTACCCTGTCAACCCGGGAATGGAGTACGCCTGGTCTAGTGCCCAGGAGTCTGAATAGAGCACCGAAAATGAGAATGACGGTAATGGAAGCAACGCGGTCTCGGATGCCAGAATCTGGTTGCAGCTGTTTCAGCGGTTTTGCGACATCTATCCTTTGTGTAGTACGCTGCGGAGAGTTATATCGCCATAGTAGGCTAGAGGCGAAAGGAAAAACGCCGGGTTGGGTGGATGGATGCCTCTGACAGAGAATTTGAAAGCGGTAATGTCGAATTGTGGGGTGCAGGGCTATTTTTCTCCGAGTACTACGTTCCAACAGTGGTCTATGTGAGAGGCGTTATCAAAGGTGCCAGATATGTAATAAAGGTTCGACTGACAGTAACTGCTGGTAATGGTACTGTAGGCTAAGTCATTGGTATATCAAGGATGTGTACTCCGTATATGACGATGGGAGAGGAGAATATCAAGTCTATAGACTGGTTGGAGAATATTCTGGCGTTATAGTGGACGAAGGTGTGGGAGCAGTTTTAGATGAGCCAGGCCAAAGCGGATATTTTACCATGACGATCTGGGATTTGGGCTAAGGGGCGAATGGAGGAAGAAGGATAGATAGCATTGAGCACCGTTTCTCAAATATTTCGCCTGTTAGGAATATTATTTGATATCATTTCCGCCCTTAAATTTGTGTTAAGTATAACCGCTTATTAAGACAACGCATCAATAAAGTAAGTTTGTTTTTAGAAAAAGGTCTCTAACATGCGAACCTTGGTATAGAGAATAAGCCCTAAACCGGACGGGTATGTGGGAAAATGTTGAAACAAGAGTTTTGGGCAAGTCAACCATATACAAGCACATCGCGTGCACACATATGCAATTCAAAGCGGCAGCTTTCTGCATGCATCCAATGCAACCATTTGGAAAACGAAACGCAGATACAATGTGTATATATATATATTTTGAAAAAACCTGGCTCGCTGATAGGATGTGCCATACACGCGGGACTAAATCGAAAATTGCATCGTAAATAAAAACGAAAAAACGGCAGCATGATGGTGTGAGATGTTCCTTCCTATTTTCACTCCGGCCCCTTCTCTCATATGATGGAAATGGAGCAAGCAAATAAGAGCAAAGAGCAAGTGAAAAGGAAAAAGGAGTCAGGAAGCAAACGGTCCAATGGTAATTTAATTAAATCAAACCGAGAAGGGGAAGAAAAACTTGACAAATGCAGAGGCACGGAACACCATGCTAATGGAACTGCTGGAAAGGACTAACGAGAGCGGAGGGTAGCAATTAAAACACAGGGTAAATTAAAAATAAAATAGAAGTTAGCCAGTATATACATCGTTCTAAAGCGGATATCTATTATGCTTCTGCTTCTCCGCGTCTTAGGGCAAGAAGGGCACGAACATCGGTTACGTATTGCATTGCCTCCAAAATTGGGATTAAATGAAGCAGGTCGTTGTCCGTAGGGTCGTTGATCCAACCTTCAATTGGAATGGCATTATCTGTGAAACCAAGAAACGACTATTAGCAAACAGTGCTCATCGAGTGCAAGTTTGAACTTCTGTGGCATTCATCGTTTGTGGGCAAAGATATGATATAAGCGGCATAGTTTTCTTTAACACGTACCTTCATGAAAAATATAGCTCATAGGACTATTATCCAAGATCATCACCTTGCTCAAGTCCGGTTCAACGGAGCTGAGGTCCTTGATATAGGCGCCATTCCGAAGTGTGCAGTGTTGCCGATAATATCTGCTGTGGAAATACTTGCGTTCTTGTTCGAGCCAGTCAATGACCGGGTCTGCATATTCCTGGACGCTAGCAGTAAAAACAACTAATTTATACCATTTGCATACTTTGCGGAGAAAATCGTCGCAATGGGGGCGCTTATGGACGTAGTAAAGGATGGGGTGCTGAGGTCCGATCGTGGTCGCAGGGCCTCCGGGAGTTGAAGTCGTCACTGGCGCTGACAACTTGACCTCTACCATATGTCCGCTTGACATGCGGCCACCTTTTGCCAAAGAGTGGATAAGGGTTTCGTCAAGGTCAAGTACCAGGGTTTTCTGAGCCATTGGCCCATACCTGGGGTTTGAAGGTGACGTATATGATGGTTGGCGTGGTGGGATGAGTGGTCGTGGTGGAGACGGGGCATGTGGGTATTTCGTGAGCTTGTGGGAAGGTGGTGACATTGGCGATTTCAAGCTTTCAGCTGCACGGGTCTCAGGGTTTTGCCTCAACCTGTCAATTCTCTCCTTCTGCTGTTTGCGCTTCAAATTCCCTTCTGTGTTTAGTTTAATACGTATTGATCGTCTGGGGGTCCCTTCGTCGGTGGACGATGAGCTGCGAGTCGACTTTGACCTTGAAGAGCGACTACCGCCATTAGGGTGCCTTGTTCCATGCCGGTCAGGTTCCGACTCAGACGTATTGGAGGATATTGACTCTCGGGATGTGGAACTTCTGAGACGCCTCACATTATTCCCCCTCCCACTGGAAGGTTTCTCCGTGATATTATATCCACTGCGACCTGACGCAGAGACACCAATACCGTGCGAGGCAGTTGCGATTCCGGTATGGCCCCCGGTAAATCGTCCTAGCCGCCTTACCGGCGTTAAAATAGAGTAGTGTCCGTCATCGTCCCTGAAAGCACGTGAAACGTAAATACCTGGAGAGGCAAGCGCTGACAATATAACCTTCAATGTTTCGGCAATGGCATCGAAGAGACGTTGGGCAATCAATTGCAATTTGCTTGTCGAAGGAAGGATGCCACCGGTTTGTAACTCCTGTAGAAGAGGTGTTTTCTCATCCACTGCGTCTGGCAAGTCTAAAGAATCTTCGTTCTCCTGGGTATCGTAGTGCCTGTCTCCCAGGAGCTGAGCACTAACAGACTCCGCATTGTACAGCTTTCCCTCACTATATGATCTGCCAGCAGCTAGGTCACTTCGATGGCCACCGAGAATTACAGGGCCCTGCGAACGGGAGCGGGGACGGGGATTGGAGGAGGCAGGCTGTCTGATGACACGAGATGAGAGGATATTAAGAGAGTTCATGGTTCGTCGCAGGCCATGCAACTTAATCTGGACGCAGCTGTCTGTAGAATGTAAACGGTCAGCAACGAGAGCAGAGACGGTTCAAGAAACAGAGCACAGCCTAGGCATAAAAAGCTGATCATAACATTGGTAACAGGCCAAGGGTTTCGGCTGACCTCAATGCGCCAGATGCAAGGGGACAGCCCCAGCCGCTGCCACTGCTGCCAGGTACCACTGGCAAGTTTCGCAGCCAGGATGCACCAAGTGGCAACGAAATACTATATATGTGTCAGGATATCACCCAAATGGAGGGAACACAAGGGACCGAAGAGTAGTTAGCTAGTGGCAAAAATGTAAAGAAAATAAAAAGAAGCCGAAGTCGGCGTCGGCGTCGTCGTGCTTGTCGTGGCAGCTGAGCTGGTTGATGTTGGTGGAGGAGGCGGATGTGCAGAGGAGGAGAAACAACGTGAGGTGGGGAATCACAGCCGCAACGACGCTTTCATTTGTTGGGCCGAAACCAGATCCAGCAAGCAGCACGCCAACAACGCCCAACAGTAGACAACCCCTTTAAAATACAAATACCTTCTCAGCGCAGCTTAACGGATCTGGCGAGGACTGGTTCGCGGGCGCGGCAAGAGCCAAGCCGCGCTAGACTGTATATAGTTAAATGCTTGTAATTAATCTGGATTAATCTGACTTGGTATTAAAGTACTGTCGACTACGGAGTACGGAGTACATAGGTTGTATTTAAAATGCTGCTTAATTTATTACTAGCTCTTAAATTGTTCTCATTCTCTCACTTTCATACAAGCCATGCGCGATGATGTGACTGTGGGCTGCAGACACGAGCGATACATAGTTGATATTCCCGTTCTTCATCAGCCCAGTTCCGGTATGTCTGCAGGAAGGATATGGTTTCTTATCTTGTCTTATATAGCAAACCAGGAAGCCCGTCTTAAACTGGACACCTATGCGAGCGACTCCCCAGTCAACAATACAAATGAATGCCGTACCTAGCGACCATGCTTCCTCAGATATTGTACAGGATACGAGACTGCCATCTTACGACCAATCGGACTATCATGTGCCTTTGAAGAATCAATCAGACTCTTTAATGCCCCAGTTTCAGTCCTGCGAGCTCACACCCAGCCATATTTGTCCAGGATCGACTCCATGCGTTAGGTTGATCTGCTGACCATAACGAAGGGTTCCAAGCCCATTCACCAATGAACATGAAACATTACGCAAAGGTGGAAGATGTTTTCCAGCTTGCTGCAAATATTGCTGAGAAAATAATGAAAAATCATGCCTTTCAGGATGGGAACAAACGCACCGCGTTACTGGCCGCTGATATGTTCTTGAAAATCAACGGCTACTGCCTCCAGAAGGTACCATTCGTGGAGGACACGCACAATGAGGGGCTAGCAGATGCTCACATCGCTGTTGTTACCAATCAATGGACCGCTGAGAAGTTGGGAAACTATTATAAGTCTGTGGCAGCGCCTTTTGTGCCGGTGACTGCAGAAGTCATGGAGTACAGAAGCTCAGCAATCGAGTACTAGCCTCCTACGTTCCGTCAACATCGTTGGCATTTTGAATGGCTTCTGGGTGATGTTCTGATTATAGAATCTCGTTCACGAGCTACAATTGGGATTTATAGTGACAAATTATTCTGTCTTGCATATTAGTTCTGCGTTTTGTGTATTTTATTTATTCGCCTATTGTTTTGGAGGAAAGAGAAGAAGGCTCTCATGATCTTTGTTGATCTAGTGCTTATTTGTGTCACTCTTTCTACTGCTACATCGTCTAGTTGAGACGGCATTTTGTTCTCGTTTTCCTTGAAACAAACGCATGAAAACTGGATAAGTAAAGTTGTATATGAATTGGCTCGTGTATATTTTGCGGACACATCTAGAAACAATTATCTTCAGCTGTGAAACTTCAAGCATCTATGAGGATACTCTCAATAACATTCGGATTTCTCATCTACCAATAACTCTTCCCCGAGGCTCTTGTTGTAAATGACCAACCAACCCGTCTCTACAGGCCTATATCAAACGATTCCTGATATGGCTGCAGGGAAGACAACCTTTACATCACATATTCTTCAGCTGATTGAGTACGCTGTCCAGGTTCCGTGCAGTACCGCTTGCATTCTCAGCAAAATTTGCTACAGACATTATCGATCAGTATCTGTAAGATAGAAAGAGTTGACGAGTGGACTGTACCATCAAAAGTTCCATCTAGAACTATCTCGTGCATCTTCCCGCTCAAGAATAAAGTTGCTGGACTTGTACTTGAATCTGTTTGATGAGGGAACTGACTCGGAACATAAAGGCGGGGATAAGTCGATGATCCTTGCATTAAAAACAAATTGTTAGCACTGGCAGTACAAGCACTCACAAACTAGATAACTTACCAAATCCAAAGTGTTTCGAATCATGGAAAAACGTAAGTTTACATCTATCTTCAGCACTTGCTGCTGAAGCTGATGCAAAGGGGCTGGCAGCACGGAGTGCACTACCAACTGCCGGATCAATCAAAACATAAGTTTCCCCCAGGTTGCCAATAATAACAGACACCTTCCTAGTAACCAGATTCCCTTTCACGTCATGGGTAATGAAATCTGTTGTGACCCGATGAAAATATCGCGCAGTATGCCTATGAGTGCTTGTGGCGCGGTGTAAGGACAAAAAGGGCCGGTAAGCGCTGCGAAACATGTGGAATCGGATTAATTGAAGACTCAAGTCAGTAAAGAAACAGATAACTATTTCGCATTTAAGGCGTACAATGGCCTCATTCGCATAATATAGCCAAATGACAAATTCGACTGGGACCAGTGCCCTTAAATACACAAAGTTGGCTTGGAGATGTCCCCAGAGCGAAGAAACGTATCAGCGTGTCAGCACTCTCAGGAAACGAGGTGTTGTGAAAGCCATGGCTTCCTATTAGATAGCCAATCAATACAACTACTCAGTAAATGAATTCATTTTACAAAGCAATCAATAGTTAACTATCTTCAACTATAAGTGAGATAATTATAATTATTATTATTATCTCTACACCACTTCATCGCGAGGATATGTGGAGGTCATTTTAGTACGGAGTACACAAAGCAGGAAAACCCATGTAGCAGCCTAGGCTGACTACTGCACTAAAAACCCCTCGAGCTACTTATAATCAGCAATTTGGCGTCTTCGGAGTACCGCGGAGCAGTCATCGCTGCTCTTAGAGAAGAAAAAGAGTGATTAACACCCTACAAAGACAAGACTCTACACCATCTCCACCCACACTCTCTCTTCAGACATGGAAAACTTCAAAGGAACGTGTACTTCAAAAAGCTCACCCTCGCTTTTACTGCTCACTGCGCGCACTCACTCTTTACATGCGCTTGTTGCTTCCCCCGCTTATTACTCCACCGGGCCAAGCGCTTTTCTGCTCTCTGTGCTCTGCGTACATCGCTCCATCACACTTTTGCCTCCGCGCTTCTAGCTCAGCAACTACCGCTTTATCATTGCACGTTTCACTCCGCACTGCTCTGTGTTTCTCGCCGTGAGTAAGATAATTAAAAATATTATAAGCATTCTACAGAACAGAGCATATAATAGTATAGATTTATTTACAAAGCACATTAAAAAACTTTGCTACTAATTCACTAAATAGAAGTAGATTGTATAAAATAACAAAGGTTTAATTTTATTGTAGAACTCTTTGCTATACTATACTAATGTTCTTTATAAATTGCTTATATCTTTATGTGGTGTTGAAGACATAGTAGAATAAGAATAGCCATTAACAGATATCTTTAATATAAAACAATCTCGCTATAAAAGAGACTTTTAACCTGTATTCTAAAAAGTTGCTTCATGATGATAAATAACGTTACAGTGAGACGCACTCACTGTGAGTGAGTTAAAAGTAAAGACACGATTACTTCTTCCGCAGGCAATATTGCATGGATCCCAGTCTAGTATTGAACCCTTTCCATGCGAAGCCATGCTTCTCAACAAAATCCCGGCTACCGTTCAGTTGTTCCATCTGCTGCCAACACGCTTCTTCCCCTACTCAGCTAGCACTCCCAAGTGCTTAGCTTGATCCTTACGAACAATCATGTGGTTCGTTGACTGCAAAGTCTCTCCGATTCTCTTACTCGCAATCACCTCAATGAGAAAGTCCTTTACCGTACTACTTGCAAACACTACGACTTGTCAGTACACTGACCAGCCCTGAACAAAACTAAATAGAGTACGATGCAGTTGAGTACTTGTCGCCCGGTTTGGACTGAGGATACTTATTCATGTGGTATGTGTCAATTCTCTCCACTCTTTTCTTACATTTTACCGGTTCGTTTGATATTTGAAAGCCTTCCTTATCGACGTATTGATGTCCCATGCTTTTTCTCGAAAGCTTCTCTCCAAGATGGCCCTTTCGCCAGGCTCAACAGTGCAATACCTGTACTTAAAAGGTCAAAAATTGCAAGCCCAGTAAAGCACCATCCAAAACCCTCAGCCTTGATAAGTGGATCAATCACAGCAGCTCCAATTGCAGCGGTTGGGTTGCGCAGGAGTGAAGTCAATGCTACCAGTGTAGCTGCCTGCCCAGGTTGGACGAGTGTCACATATGTGGTGTTGGTCGAAAGGGTCCATGAGAATGCAAATCCAGCTTGATCAATATTAGCTAACTCAGCTCCTCTCAGGGATAATTTAGAAGGACGAACAGATAGCCATTGATATAATTACACCCGAGACGCCAATACTTAAGTTCCCTAACCATCCGTATATTAGAACTCCGATAGGAAATAGTGCCGTGCCAATAAACTGAAGGTGGAGCCTTCGTTCAGGTGCAGTTTCTTCTGCATCCGTTTTTTCAAGGTGCCTCCGGTGGGCCCAGTCGCTCAAGTGTCCGCAAATAACTGATCCGCATGTCATACTGAGCCCTATTGGAAGGAAACATGTCAGCGACTCTCACCTAGTTTCATGGCCAATGCAATATACCTGGCGCGAGATAAGCAGCCCCGATCTTTCCAGAACTGAAGCCGTATCGATCCTGTAGGACAGTTGGGAAGGCTACTGAAAGACAGTAGTAGCTCCCAAAAAGGATGGAAACATTAATGCACGAGAGCATAATGATAGGATGTTTCATGAAGATTAGTATGTTGCGTCTACTTGGTCGACGAGGGACGACGTCCCCGGCCTTGAGCTCGGCCCTTTCACTGAACGAGGGCCATTGAATCCAAGACTTTCCATCATGTATGGCCCCGTTTCCAACCCTGGATCTCAGAGTCTCCGGGAGAAGGAACAGTGAAATTAGGAGGCAAAAGCAACCAATAATAGCTGACCGAACGATAACCTGTCAGCTGCAGGAACTCTCGGCGTTTGGTGGGGGATTCGGATCCCACCATAATACATACCTAGAAACCCAAAAGTCCATCGCCAGGTGGATCTCTGTGCGATAACACCCCCGATTACCGGGCCAAGTATTGGCCCGAACTGTGGCCCAAGGCTATAATATGAGATTGCTCGGCCACGCTGTTTCGGTTCAAAGATATCTGCGACAGTGCCCGCTCCAAGGCTGTAAAGTGCAGACCCGCCAAACGCCTGGATAACACGCAGTACCATGAAAGAGGCATAATGCGCCGGTGTGGAAGCTAGCGCAATGTTTGCAGCTATACCGATTGATAGACCAAGTACGTACACCGGTTTCCGACCTCCTACGTCTGAGAGGCTTGCGAAAAATAACGGCTACGGTCCAGCAATTAGGCATCGCCAGTGTGGAAGTTGTCTTGGCAACATGCTATATCCCTGAAAACGTGGACAGAATGAAATACTGGCTGAATAGACGAAAAAAGGATGGAGAGAGTACACACCGCAACTGCGAAAGTAAGCATAAATACCGTAACCGTCAGGTTTATCAGTGTTGGGGACACGTTCAGATCTTCTGCCAGGACAGGGAGCAAGGGCATATAAATTCCCGCAGAAACCGGGGCGATGAAAGACTTCACAACGACTATTGATAGAATGAACTTTTTCCTGGCTGGAGAAAATGCTGAGTAAGGTGGTTCCCTCAATGGTGGGTTTTCTACCGTCCCCCCTGTCGCCGCAGAAATGCCTGCTTCTTCCTTCACATCTGCTGCGGAAGAGGTAGGCATCGCCATTGTGAATGCAATGCAATATTCAGAGATATGATCAGGTGGGCTGACTTTTGCTTTGTATTTAAGAAAATGTTAAAGTGAAAAACTAAACCAGGGGCAAGAAAGAGAGCGCAGAAAGAAAATATCGAAAAAGGCAAACAATGATGATGGAGGCGCGTCGCACCTATTTGGTAGTGCAACTACCAACCAGTTACCAAATTCTAAGCTTTTTTGGAGTCCTCAAGTTCTCTCCAACTTTGAGACTAGCTGTTCAGGCAACTTCATTTTCTTCCCGCTCGTCTGAAAGACAGGAATGCATGATCAAAGAAGACCCTACGTGCGGGCTGCGGGGAAAACACTCAACCCTGGATCTAAAATTCAACATTTGAAAATGGAACCGTTGCATCTTGTACGACAAACCCGCTACGTCAATGATACTCCTGCGTAAAATGCGGCATTATATATTGTTGGACAAGGACGCACATTTATGGAACATATGCATGCAAGTGTGGTTGTCGTCGATAACAGGTTGGTTCGCTCATATTTGCTATATCCTCGCACTTATCTTTTAAAGGGGGATATTTCTCTCCTAAACTTGAGTAATTTTCATCTTATTTTATGCCCTACCCATACCTATGGTCAAAAGAATCTCATGGGTGAAGTTCAGAAAGTACTTTCTACGTGTCCCAATTGCAAACCTCTGGAAACATGTTAAGGCGAGTGAACCCGATTGGCAACCAGTGCCGTTGGCAAAATGACATCTGGATTTTTGGTGTGTATCACCGTTTGTTAGATGCAAGAGGTGGAAAGATGGAGAGAAGCGGAGTGGAAGTGAGGCTTCCAATACTGACAACGAAGAGCCGTTCGAAATTTCAAAAACATGCGGACAAACCGTGGCATATTGCAATACGGTAAACACTCCCCGATACAAGGTCGGCTCAACACCCCTGCCCGCCATGAACCACTTACCTACTTTATCCTAAACGTAGCCCATGTAGGATCGAAATTAAATGTGGAAAAGCGTCAGGCATAGATTGAGAAAGAGAGTTCAATTCACTTTGGCCTTCCTATCCTTGAATATGAACTTGCAACCAAGTGGTTTTATTAACCCCTGTTGCACAATAAAGGTCAGTTGCTCTATCATATGGTAAAATTACCCAGCTAGTGTAGAAAATAAACGGAGGAACTTACTCGAGCAAGCTTCATTTTAGACGTAGGGTCCAAAACCCACTCCACGGTCCTTACCAATTCGAATAACACAATCTTAGTCTGCAACAAGGCAAAACCCTGACCAAGACATTTTCGCGCATACGCGTTGAACGGGATGTATGCGCCCCGGGAATTTTCTCGGCGGAACTTGGCTCGTATGGTGTCAACTGAACATCCCCACCTTTCGGGGATAAATTTCCTTGCATCGTCGCCCCAGACCGTTCTGTCGGTGTGGACGCCAAGTGCAGTCCAGCCAAGAAGCGTTTCTGGTGATATGACGATATTGCCGCCGAGAATGGCTGTTTCTGACGCTTTCCGGTTGATGAGTTGTTGAATTGGTGGGTAGAGACGCAGAAGCTCGAAGACTGTTGCGGTGAGGTATGGCATGCCATCAACTATTTCTGGCGTTGGGTCAGCCGTTCCTGTGTTCAGGACCTCTGATCGAAGTTTTCCTTGTACGTCCTACAGCACGTCCCCCCCCTGTTAGGAATTCCATATTCGTAAATGAAGTGAATATGGGGTTTTATTGGGAAACTAACGGTTTTGGTACCCATTACATAAAATGCAGAGCTGAGCAGATGCTCCACGTCTTCGTGGCCGGCTACGAAGACAATTTTTACATTTGCACGGAATTGGGTCTCCGTAATATCCCCGCAGGCAAGGGCGTCTTGAAGATCGTCTATCACCTGTCTTTCGTATGGAGTCTTCGAGTCCCCTACTGTTACCGGTGGCCGAGGACGCTGAACAACTTCGTAAAGCAGGTCCTCATATTCTTTCACCATTCGGAATGCCCGCTTTCGACTCTGGAAGATATAGGGATGCTTGTCAAGGATTGGAAAACTGAAATATAATGGTGAAAAAACGCTTTTCCTGATGGCTGTCTGGTACTTTGCCAGTCTCATAGTTTCGTTGTATTCGAGGCTCTGTTTGTGTTTCCTGTTAACATATAGGATCAGATGTCCCGAGTCTAGTTTCGAATTTCAACGTACTTCAAAATCCGTTCGAAGGAAATGTTCTCCCACAACGTAAATCGTATATCGCTGCACCAATAATTCCAGATCGATGCCAAAATGCGCGCCCGCTGCTGCCTGAGACTCCACGATTGCTCTCACCAACTGTTTTGACCTCTCCAGCAACTTACTAGTATCCGTGATGCGCCTCTGAATACCAGCTTTCATGATTGAGGAATACAGCTTCCATGTCTTCCCATGGGAGCTAATTATGTTGCTGCCAAGGAAAGCAGCAATAACGCTAAAGGGAATCCTCGTGCTGTTTCCGGCCTTGGTATACACATTTTCATTTTTCAGGAGGTCATTGATATATTCCGGCTTTGCAAGGAGGACGGTCCACTGGGACGAAACCCAGAACTTGACAGCTCCATATTTTTCCAATGGTTCTCGTAACCAGCGGTCATATATCTCATCTTGACCTAGGTCAATGAAGTGGGCGATGCTGGATACATAAATTGGGATTGTGGGGATATTTTTTGGCATGTCAGACGGGATGCGAAGGTACCAGCAGACAGAAACGGTTAGTAGCACCACAGCAGCCCCTATACTGGCTAGTAAAGCCATCTCGCGAAAAAGTTGATACGTTCAATTTGCGTTGATGAAGACGGGGTGTTCGGAATCAAAATTCAATGGAGGGGAAAAATGTATGAATGGGGCTTAAGAAACAGAGGAATGAATACTGCAAGACAGACTATCAAAATTCCCAAATAGATGTGGAGGTGTTTCTTGAAGCTTCATCAAGGTGGGTTATGCTGCAACTCATGATCAGTTACAACGTGTCAGACATTATCGTCAATGGAAAGTTTCTGTATCACCATTGTAAGGATCCTCGCTTCCACCTTACCCTTGGATAGAATATCCTGGGGGGATATAAAAAGCATTCGCTCACAGGAGCAAAAGCGTTTCCTCGTTCTTAAAACCTACAAGCCAAACAACAAGTCACAGCTCAGCATCAAAACAAGGACCGTATCGTGCGTTACAGAGAAGCTGGGGAGACCAAAGTATACCCCCCTATAATTTGTAATTATAGAATCCCGTCCCGAAATAGGCTCGCGGACACTCTGGTACAATACTCTAAAATCACATTTCACCCACCGGGCCGATCTTGCCAGTAATTTTTAGGGCCTCTCTAAAATACTCCATAGTTGGTTTACCCCCAATTTCACGAGGCAGTAGTGATCTTCTCTCCTCCAGAACATCCCCCACTGTGCGGACCCTATGCCAATCAGCATCCTTGCCTCCACACTTTACCCTGGAATTCATGGACAGAGTTAGCTATCTACAATGAAGGAAGGGAATGATAAATGATGTCTGCTAGTGTGCCGCTATCATGTGGTAGAGCCACAAGATGCACATGACCATTATTCCACAAGCCATTCGTCAGAGCATTTACTTCAAAAAAGATTAGAGTGTAATAATAATAGCACTATTACCAGGACTGAAAATACGGGCAAGCTGATCAAGGGAAGCTAGCATTCATTTCATTTCTCACTCAGGATGTTTCGGAGGCGAAAATAATTGGAGAAAGGATTGCCAGGCTGTGTAACAGTGCATCGACATTTAATTATACCATTGAGATATATCCAAATTATACCAGTTTTAATTTTAGAAGCCCTGCGGTAGAAATTCCAGAATAGATAGCAAACGCCAAGAGTAAGTTTCTAGACCGCCGCTAAATTAAAATGTTTTTTAAGCTTGTTTGCACCTCAGTCGTCAAAGTCGCGAGGGATAAATACCCCAGACTCCATTAGGCATGCCGGGCATAAACCATTATTTTCATTCAAATATTATCGGCTTCGGAGAAAGGGATAGTAACGTATTAGGTTAGAACTCTATACCTCGCTGAAGAAGGAATAAGGTGGGAGAAGTTGTCTCATGTTGTCCCACTACACTTAAAAAGATCTATAGATCCCTTCCAGCTTGGCGAGGAAAAGATAGAGGTAGAAGATAGCCGACGTCAGTTAAGTTGGGAATGTGCTGAACAAGACGACATCATGTTTGAACGAAAGAGAAAAAACAAGCGAGCTGTGAAGCTCAGAGCCAACCAAAATAACACCCTGTTTCGGCTGCAATTACCAGAAACTTCCAGAAGCATCAATTCCAGAGAGGAAGAAAAATGCACACATAAGCTAGGAAGGTATCCAGGTTTTCAAGGGGTAGCTGGATTTGATGTTACCCATCCTGCTGTAATTTTGTAGATAAATATAACGTATGGTTGCCTCCTTTGGTTGTCGTGTCAGTCTGTGAAGCCTAACAGGTAGCACTGTTGGAGTCTGTTTCGTATTTCCAGTTTCAATCAAACCAGGGAAGTGAATGGCAGGCTTTTGTCTCTGACGAGGGTTGTGGTGCTGTTCCTGAGAATCTGCGGAATAAAATAGGTGTCTGGTTGGGAAACCTTACTGCGCGTTCAGATATACTCTCGCACCGTATAGAATAGGGGCCTTAGAGCCAATGAATTTCCATCTTACTTAGTTTTTAGTAGATAGGAATAGTTATTGAACTGTTAAGACTGAAAAGGTCAGGGACCTTTCCCAGAGGTATAATCGAGCTTCCTGTAAAAGCATCCATCCTCTCGGATATGAGATTTTCACATCCTCTAGATGGCCAAGAACATCCAGAAGGGGTACGGTAACGGTTTGAAGGTCACAAATCCAGCCCCGGTAGCCAATCATTTGGGAAGGCGTTTTCGTACCATTATGAAAGGGCTTGATATTACACTTCAACCAAACCTGACGTTGCAATAGCAGCCTCATATGTAGGAAGGTCAGCTTTGCAATCCGCCAAGGAAGAGATATGGCACTGACGGCGCACCGCGTTGAGCGGCTCGTGATTTCACGGTAAATAGACCGGTTGAAGCAAGTTATGCAACATTTCGCCTCAATTGCCACTAGAAGTTGCACATACTTGCATGGCAGCCAAACTTGGGTGCTTCACTCAGCCCGTCATGCGGCTGTATACTGCACATATCAGTTGGCAGTGGTTAGCTCTGCTAGCCCGTAATTGCGGGCAATTCATAACATGGAAAGAATCGTTCGCATCCAAGTAAAAAATATATATTGATAACCGGGGTGGACACAACCTCAACCCTTAATCAGCAATCTTCGTTTTGGCAGCTTCACCTAAATAACTACCCCCAAGTCATCTGATTTATAAACTGAATGGCCTCATTTCCTTCAAAATGCCTAGCAATGATATCGACCATTTCACGTGTAATATTCGAGCTTGGTTGATGCCAGAAACAGATCCGGTCTCTAGAGTAAGAGAAACGTACGCCCCTGAACCCCTTGGTCAGGGTACGTTAAAAGTCGGAAGGGAAAATGGATTGCATGCCCACGACATGCCATTCGACAAACACGCAGCAAAGGACGGGCACAATAGTATCATGGTTTCGATTAGAAGCGGGGCGGACATCGTCGTTGAAAAAGTAGGCCCAATTGAAGACACCACAGCAATTGATGGGGATGGTGAATTATCCGAACCGCACCTCCATGGCCCAAAAACATCCGCAGAAGTCAGCAAAGCCATCGTTTCGATCCTCGAGAAATATCGAATGGCGCCAAAAGAACACTCTCACGAGCCATGGGAGGCAAAAAAGAAATTCTTGAGTCTCGTTCAGGAACGAATAGAGTACGGGGAGGTCATCCCGATGGTCCTTCCAGCGTTCCCATTCAAGTCACCTAATAGAAAATTTAAGGTCCTTGGTAACCTTCCTGATAAAGGCGAAGAGATTGCATTGGCACACCTAAACAGGCTCTGCGAGCTAATTGAAAACGAGTATAAAAATGGTGCGAGGATAGACATTGTCTCTGACGGCTTGATGTACAATGGTAGGTAACTTTACAATCTGTCGCTTTAAAATTGAAAACCCTACTGACAAGGGCTCCAGACCTTCTGGGAATTTCCGACAACGAGGTGTGGGCCTACGGGCAAGCTCTCAGAAAACTTGCCGTTGACACTGGATGCAGCAATATTAACTTTGTTCGGCTTGTGCACCTGCTGGGGGAAGTTGAAATAGGCGAACCTTTATCAGAGGAACAGTATTTGAAAGATGCTGCATGGTTTCGGACAGAGCTTTATAAAAAAAACATCCCCGAGAACTTCGACGTCTCTACGCTTATATCAAATGACCCTGATACAACCCTGACCTACCGGGGGTATATAAAATTTCTTGAAAAGGATCTTGATGGCAATCATATAAACGGCGATCCGTCTGTCTCAAAACGACAGATTAAAAAACGCCACGAAGCAACTGCAAGAAACATGATCAGCCGGGGAAGAGCATTCGCAATCGCCATAGCGAAAAGGTTTGATAAATCGATTAGGTTATCGATACATCCATCCACCGAGTCTTCAAAATTATCCATAGCTATAATTCCACAAAAGGGCGGCATGATTATGACACCGTGGCATTCCTCTCTCGTCCGGGCAGTGGATGGATCCATTCGTATGGCGCACGCAGGATCGGTGCCAGCATTAACGCACGAATTAATATTTGAACACGGCCGCCCTTCCTATTTCAGGGAGAAATCACCGCTTTACGACTGGGCCGGTGCCGACGTCGAATTTCAAAACACTTATCCCTCCGGAATCATTATCTCTCCTCGAAACAAATCATGCAGATATCAAGTTAGCCGAATTGATATGCGAAAGGTCAGAGCGTTGGCGGAACTCTGTTCACCGGTTATTTTAAAGGGCTGGTTGGATGCTCCAATCCAAAATTGCTGTTTTGAAACCGACACTGCAAACGGAATATGCAGACATGGAAACACTCGTGTCGCAGAACACGTCGGTGGACGAACAGCTGGAATGAATGGCTATCCTAGAACGAGGGACGAACTAGGCCAAGATGGGGGGAAATTTGAGAACTTCGACAACACGAGCAGTACCAATATAGTCGTGAGCTTCGCCAGCAAAAATGTATCCTTGGAGAATTAAACAGGCACAACATCGCAGACCTTAATTGATATGTCTCTAGGTGTATGTAGTAGGTGTCTCACAATATGCGAACACCAAAGGGAATCTTGTTTAAGCTAGATGCAATCTTGCTCCAGGTGTTTCGTGGCAGGGTAGATCCGCGCCTCTCTATTTTCAATTGTTCAAATAGTTTTCCCGCTCAGATTGGTTTGATATGGGCTTTCTTTGAGATCAACATATAACTGCAGCAGAATAATAGATGTATATAATTTATTAATTTTCTCATAAAACATAGAGGGCATTTTCAGGCCCCTCGTGCTGTCTGTGTAAACGAGAATAGCTGATAGCTCAGGTGCCGTTTTAAAAGAACGGTGGTATTCTTCTGAAACTAAAGACTCGTCTTGCTACACTGATGAGGTGAGTGGGGGATAATAAAAACAAAAGAATGAGGACGTTGTGGTAGATACTATTATTCGTGAAATGCGTGAAGTGTTTGCCAGGAGGTTGACTAAACAAATACTCCGTAGTTACCTGACAATACGATGAGTACACCCAAAATACGACGCCAATATTGTTATTACCCACCACTGTCCGTAACCGTAATTCGTCTCCAATTCAAGCAAGTTAAAAAAAAAGCTTCAAACCAAGCTCCTGCTAGGCAGGACGCAAGCTCCCCCGCACTCGACGCTACCAAACACCGCGCTCTGATATATGCCCCTTATTCCGCATACTTTGCCAGCTTCATATCCCATTTCGGACTAATTCTTTTTGTTTCATTGCTGTCTGTACTTTTGATCTGAGGCTGTCATCTTACCAACGGTGACTGTGCCGGGATCCTTCATACTGCGGAACCCTCTTTTACCGCGCCGCATTTGGACAAGATATCAGTGCGAAAGAATAACTAGGTTGAAATCAATGACACGCTTGGGAGAGAAAAAATACTCCAGAACCATATAAAATATGCCCCCTTCAACCGTAACCCTGACGCCGGGGTTACAGTCCTTCCTCAAGACGCTGAAGACGAGTAACGTGGATTCTGCAACAGAGAACTTGATATCGTATGGCTGTCCGCCGCATGGGTGCGGGAGCTTCTTAGAAAAAGGCCACTTTGAACTAACTAGTTTTAGGCTATTGAAACGCCGCCAGATACGACCTTCACACTCCTGTGCCGTCGCCACTGCATACCTCCTCCTCCGCGTCGTCTCAACGTCAAAAATAACCGACCCAGCAAAACTGATTGACCGCGTACAGAATGTCGGAAGACGACTCATTGCAGCACAGCCCAGAGAAATGGTTGTTGGAAATATTGTGCGCCGTGTTTTGGGGCTGATTAGGGAAGAAGCAGAGGATGAACGTGAGGGTGAATTCTCACTCTCAAGTGACACGGGATTTGATACTCGACCACATACACCACCGACTGCTGAGGGCCAACTCATCACGCACCCGCCAGGGATTTCTACACATGGCGTGCAAGGTGCTGCACATGGCGCAAGTCCGCTAAGCCGTCGCGAGGGTACAGATGCTGATTCGGAGCGGGGAACCTACTCCTCTAACCGCTCTGAAACTATGGAACGATCCTCTTCCCGACCACCCATGCCCCTAGTGTCGCATGCCTCATTTACGACTGCCACAACAGCCCCCCCAGTAATATCGATGTTTAGCTTACTTTCACACCCGCAAGGGGAATCGCCGCAAGCTAGCTCCCCAGCCAATACATCGCCGTCTGGGCGCATACCAGGGCAGTACATCTCGAAAGATTTTAGAGCAGAAGTGATTGACGGCATCGGTGAGATTGTCGATGAACTAAGCCAGGTGGAGGATCAAATTGCCAGCTACGCCCTCGAACACATCCATTCCGATGAGGTCATACTCACCTACACCTCGTCAGTGACGGTACATAAGTTCTTGGCAAAAGCCGCAGCCAAGCGGAAATTTACGGTGATTCATGCTGAATCATATCCCAACAACCACCGCGACACGCACGAGGTTGTAGCCGGCCGACGGCCTGTTGGCAGTGGAGACGAGGAGAGTTTAAGTGCAGAATCGTTTCAAAAATCACTCGCTGAACTAGGCACGACAGTTATTCTAATCCCGGACTCGGCAGTCTTCGCACTCATGTCACGGGTCAACAAAGTCATCCTTGGCACGCATTCGGTGCTGGCAAATGGTGGACTAGTGGCAGCAGCTGGAACCAGAGTGATTGCGAATGCAGCAAAAGTGCACCAGATCCCCGTCATTGTCGTTAGCGGAATATATAAACTAAGCCCCGTCTACCCCTTTGACTACGAATCGCTAATCGAGTACGGTGATTCGAGCGCCGTGTTGCCATATGAAGATGGAGACTTGGACAAAATTGACGTTGAGAATCCGCTGTACGATTATGTGCCTGCTGAGCTAGTTGATCTCTACATTACAAATCTGTATGTTTGCATCCGTTACTTATCACCCTAATTTGACGACTTGCCTTAGCCCCTTGGTCCTCCGCAACCCATTTTGTTGCTGCGGGGGTGGGGTGTTAGAATGTAAAGAGAACGTGCGTCACTAACAATCAAGTATAGGGGTGGCCATGCGCCTTCTTATTTGTACCGTATTGTTTCGGATCACTACCGAAAAGAAGACATAACATTTTAAAGCACGAGGGAAACGGAGAATAATACCAACAGGGAAGTCAAAAAGGAGTGGAGTGAGTTGAATGGGGTTTCAGATAATGAGACGAATGGAAATGAGAATTTTACCATAATCAAGTCCAACCCAAATCCAAATAAATCGGATCAAAGTTCAAGATGTAGAGAACAATAAAATGATTCGTTAATAAAATTCAAAACGAAAAACTAACTAAAAAAGAAAGCCAAGCAAAGAAAAAAGAAGCCCGACTAAGCTGCAGACTTCGTGTGTTATGCGCATGTGTGGTTTGACCGGCATCATCAGCGACTCTAGGTGCTACTTTAGTAGTAAGGACTGACTGAAGGGAGGAAGGAGACCTCTCTCCCCCAGCCCGATTTATTTTCACCGGGGAGAGGAGATTAATACTCCCATATCCTCCCACCACGAGCAGAAATCGCTGTTCTCCAAAGTCAAGTTCGAAGCAGAAAAAGCTGCCATCCCAAATACATACATGACACATGTTGTAATTCTTTGTAGGAAATTCATTTGGAAAATGGGCACCTCCCAAATCATTCCAGGGCATTCATTTCTGGAGCGGCACTCAAGACACGCAATATCACATAAACAAGTCGCCTGCAAAGCAACAACGCTGCCGCCATCCCCTACTTCCCCTACTTCCCCGGACACTACTAGTTTCTCTCCCCTCCCCCCAGTGTGCCGTTTACGATCTTGGCTTCTCCTTCTTCTCCTTCCAGAGGGCAGAAAGGCCAACGCCGGAAACCTTGACAACCTTGAATCGGACACCGGGAATATCACCCTTGGCCTTGCCCTTGCGACCGAAACCAGCGAGCAGGACTTCGTCATTCTCATCGACGAAGTTCAAGCAACCATCGTTGGGTACTGTAGCATCGAAGTGTAATAAGTTAGTATATACTAGGTGACTTTGTAGGGAGAACAAAAACAAATTCAACAGCATTCAAAAAAAAAAAAAGAAAACAAAATGTGAACATGTTTTTCGAAAATCGTAAATCGTAGATCGGCTTCTTCGGTCCCATATTCCACATTGCCATGTGTATACAGAAACGCATGTTGCTTGAAAGCAATATGGTTTCTACAGTAGGCCTCTTTCTTTTCTTTTCCTTGTTTCTCTTCATGGATAAACCAAGCAACCGCGCAGGTATGAATCGTATCGCAAAAATGGAAAACCAAGGAACCAACCCATCGCAGAGCAAAGCAGGCCAAGTGAGAAGAAAAAAATGAAATTCGCAATACGCACCGAAAGCGGTAACCTTTTTTCCATTCTTGATGAGCTGGACCTTGACGCATTTTCGGATAGCGGAGTTGGGCTGCTTGGCCTCAACACCGACCTTCTCGAGGACGATACCCTTGGCGTGGGAGGAGCCACCGAAGGGCGAGGACTTGAAGGCAGTTCCGAGAAGACGCTTCTTGTAGGTCAGATCAGCCCATTTGCCCTCACGGCGATGGTTGCGCAGCTTGCGGGCGGCGTTGAGACCACGAGGTTTGCCCTTTCCCATGATTGCTGGTGTTTCTGTTCTTGATCGATATCTATATGGATTGTGATATTTCCAATTAGATGCTTTTATTTTTCGCCCGACAAGATATAGAGAAGGGATTATAAGTGTAAAAATTTTCTATTTTTCTAGCGATGGGTCTTGGGGGGTTTTTGTAAGGACAGGCTAGATACAACTTTTTATCCTGTTTCAAGTGGAGGGGAAAAAAGGAGGGGGGAGGGGAGGGAGGGGACTAGGATGTACAGAAGAATCTAACATACCGAAATCAAGGAGGGCTATCGCCAGAAAGCAGCTGGATGGTGGGTGAGAATGGTAGTGAGAGGGATTTGTCGACGTCGAGGATGAGGGAAGTTTCGTCTTGCTGCTGGCGTTGGCTGACTTCTTTTCGCCAATAATTACGCTGCTTGGGTTGCCCTGTATTGAAATTGTCGGTGTGGGTTACGAGGCTGTATTGCCCGCTAAGCGAATAAATTACCGGAAGCGGGATATCATTTCTCCACCACCCCTTAGCCACAACGTCATCCTTGCGACGGAGTATGGAATAGTTAAATGTTGAGCTAGTAAGTTGCAACGCTGATCAACAACCAATCTACTCACATAGATGCATACTCAGTACATTGCCCAACAGCCGACATGCACCACAATTATCAACCAGTGAGATGTCGCTGACCATGCATACTCGACACTCACTCGCACATTCACGGCCCCTGCAGCTCTCGTGTTTGCTAGAGGTCAATCGTCCGACTCTCAACGCCGCTGATAATTATCTATCTTGCGCCATCACACCATTCGCACCCCCAGCTCATAAGCATCCCAGCCTCGTGCTGATCCATACAGCCAATCATCTGCACTTCACATAGATACTCCGTACTAAAAGTAATACTAATCCCCCACGGCCCCGCCTAGTAACCCCAAAGCGCTAAAAAGATAAGCCCCGAAAGACTGCCATGGCGACCACAACGACGGCTTCCAAATCCGAACGAACCCAAGCACGTCCGTCCTCCTCCTCCTCCTCCTTCTCCTCTTCTTCTTCAAATCCCAAGCCGCCATCCCAACAGCGTCCTCTACCTCCATATCTTTTCCAAGGCCCGCCGTCTTTAAACACCTCTAATCTTTCCCTCCCGCCTGGCCTTCGACCTGGCTCTAACGCCACGGCTAAACCTACCTCAGCAACTTCTGCCGCCCACAATCATCATCAACCCCCGCTCTTTCGTCAAGATTCGGCTCGTAGCACCCCGCCGAATATAACTGCTGCTACTGGTTCCATTCCACTTACTGCTACCAATACCACCACAACCCCAGTCCCAGATTCAACATCAGGCTCGCCATACATGCGCTCATCCCGGTTTCCGGGACAGGGACAAGGGTACGGACTGGGGTATGGGCTGGGGCATGGAACGGGAACGGGAACCCCAATGGGACTTAGACAAGGGCACCACGCCCACGCCAATGGAGATACAGACGGCAGTAATACCGATGGCGGCGCAGATGCGCTCTGGCAGCAAATGCAAAACACACTCGCGGAGGTGGAGCTTAGTGCCATGAATGAGGGCCATGTTTTCGGCTCGCAGCACGCTAGGGCGTTGGAGGAATTGAGGGATAAGCAGCTGGCGTTGGCACTGGCGTGGGCGCGGAGTGAGGCTGATGAGATCGTGGAAAATCCGCCTGCTGAGGAGGGTGCTTCTGTAGTTGGTACTACTGCTACTGGTGCCTCTACAACTAATAAGGGAGTTGGGGGGACTGCGGTGGGGGTAGTAGTTGGAGGAGGTGGTGGCGGTGCGGGGGGAGGGGCGGAATCCACGCGCAAAGACTCTACTGCTACAGCTACGGATGAAGGGACACAACAGAAGTTTATGGGCGAGAAGACGGAGAAGGATATCCTACTCGCGCGGAAGAGGAGGGAGGCGAATGATCGATATTTTGATCGGGTTAATAGTGGTGTTTTGGATGTGGTTGCGAAACTTGAAGAGGTTGCGTCAGCGATGAGGGTGGTGGAGAGGGAGAGCAAGGAGATTTGGAATGAAAGTGGTGGTGAAGAGGATGAGGACCTTTTGCTTAGCAAAAAGACGTCTCCCTAATCAGCGGCAACCATCACCAGTGACAAATTATCCTCACATATCCATACTGGGAGACGCGCAGGTGATCTATCTGTTCATGACATGCAACGAACCACCCACCCTCACATCCTCCTCAATGGAGCTTCTCTGAAGTAAACTGTGTCACGTGCAGCATATTTTACGGTTGGAACCTCGAGTCTCCAGTGATAGTGCGACGGGCTTCTGTCCGCCCAGTTTTCGCAACCGAATACCCCGAAATTGGATTGAACAAACGTGTTTTGCATGCAGAAATGCTTCAAATGGGTCGCGATGCACTACGAAATCATGCAGCTCAAGCTCGCGAAGCTTTTGGGGAATACATACTCCTTTTTGCCCAGGATATAGAGCACTGAACCGTTTCTTCCAGTTGCAGAACTTCAAAGAGAGATATTATTTTTCTCAGAGGGTGGGTACTCACAACCCTTTCAACTCCAGCCCTAACCGATCGGAGAGAATGTTATCCTGCATTTGTAGTAGCTAGTATTATGTGGAGTATTGAGCAGGGCTGAATGCCTCAGATTTTTACTAGCATTATATTGCAGGTATTTTGCTGCTTATAACTTTCGTACCTGGCTGAGATTGAGAGGAATTAATCTTAAAATTGCCCATTCTTGCAAGTATTTTGAGTATGAACCACACTTATATCAGCACCTTCCTATAGATATTCTGGTTGCTTGAAAATTCGTTGTGACCGATATTAAACTGGCTCGATTTTGGAATGCCTCTCAACCTTTGGTCAAATTTGGAACCTTTTTTCTCTGTCATGCTAGTGCCACGGCGGACTATACTAGCGCCACTTGGCACATGAGTGAGTTTATCTATCCGTAACCCAGGGCCAGCATACTCCGTGAAGTCGGATAATTTTTCTGGGTCTACGGAGTACGTCGGCCAACGAACGCTCCAGTTTTGGCCCCATGGTGGCCGGTCGTTATTTTCTCTTCGTTTGACTTTCTTGCCCTGTTCTTCCTTGATTACACACTACCGCAGTCATGACAAGGGCTACTCCCCTGTTTCACTGCAGATAGTAGGTACCTCCCCTACTGCGTACAGAGTACGGAGTACCGAGGTATCAGATGTGATAGTGATAGAGGCTTCCACCGGTGTGTTGAGGGAGGAAGTTCTATGACCTCTGGACTTCGCTCAATAGGGTGCAAAATTTCGAATGGCCCTAGAAATACGGCTTCCAAGCCTGCTTGATTTCCCGCAACTTTTACACTCGATGGTGTGAGGGAGCCTCCACTGTCTCCATTTAGGGACATCGTTATCTTTCTTGGGGTCGATCGAGATTTTGTGGTTTGCCGTGTGCTTTGCAATCCCTTCTTTGCGCCTCCTGGTGCTTCCTTGAGAGGTTGGAGTAAGAACTGGGCGCCGCGTACCCAGCACCTCAGCAGGCCGGCGACGGCGTCCCCAGAGAGACACCCGAGCGCAGCCCGACGGATTTCAAGTTACCAAGCCTGAGAGCCAGCACACCAGATAACTCGTCCTTCCTGGGCCATATTTGCTGCACTGGCCAGTGTCTTTGCTAACACACTCGGGGCAAAAGGCAAGAGTTTTGTGTGTCTCCTAACACACACTCTTGCTGTTTTGGATGATAGGACAGATTGTATGGTAATACCTCCTGAATGTTCATGTAAGTTAAAGCGCTAATACACTTAATGAAATCAAATAATAACTACTCTGTACAGTACTCAGCACAAGCTCACTATCAACCACTGTAATCTGATTACTCCGAGGTGCTCAACTATAATAACCACCAAAATTGCAAGCTGACCACCAATACTCCGTACCTCATATCTCGTCAATCTGCCCCATGCCATTTTGCAGAGTCCCGTTTAATACTGAGGGGGTCGGGGTTGCCGAGGCGGGAGGGAAGGAAGATAGGGTCACGCGGCACTTGTTTCGCGTTACAACCTACTGGAGACCAGGGCCCCCTGTGCAGTTCAGTTCGATTCGATTCAATTGCGTTCGAACGTTTACATGGCCTCTGTCGGGAGGATATAATTTGTCATTGTTGGCTCCCCAGACTAAAACTCAAGGTTCGTTTTAATTAACTCTTAACAAGATGATGGCATAATTGCATCACAATTGTCATTATCATCACCATCATCCATCCATCCCTGCTCAGACAACCATCTGGTTCCATTATTGCTCTCAGCTTCGCCCTACTGCGTAGGGCTCCCTTGTTTCATTTTATCCTGGGGAAATGGAGCACGGCTCTCTCATCTTGCCTACCCTGTTGGGTCAAGTACGTAATAGTGGTAGTTTGCACTCCTGGGTGGCGAGGAAACCGTTGAAGAACTACTCCGTACCTAGCTACAGTACGGATTACATGGGATGGACCGGCCCGTTGGCGTGCGAGCAAAATACGCGAGCAGGGGTTAGAAAAATGCAAGAGGATGGGGGATTGGGGGCAGGGCTGGAGAAAGTTCATGCTTGTCATTCCATGTCAGAACTCGTGCGGAGAGGGTGATTGCAACCATTATTTTCTGGTCAGGGGAACTAGGTATGAAAAGGCACCATTCAGATTCGGAAAAGACGAGGGAATTCCCTTTAAATATATAAAATAGAACATGTTTTACAATAAACAAGTAAAAGGAATCGAAATCTATTCCCAGATCGTGATTTAAAACTTAATATTGTCTGTGCTGTAAATAAATGATAAAACTGCAACATTATGTGGATAGGGAGGGGGCAGAAAGGTCAGAATGTATCATGTCAATCGACCTAACACCAAACATCAAAAATCACCCCAGAACTCCAAAAACCAATAATACATATAAAAATAAGTACCCTCTCGCTAAAAATCATCAATAACCAAAGGTAAAATTACATTCTCCGCCTCACCCCATCCCTACCACATCACCTCACATCACATCACCCCGCCTTGCCCTCTCCGCCCCTCCCCAAACCCCTAACAATATTAACTCCCTCCCTAACAACCCCCTCCAATCCCACCTCTTGCACCTTCCTCACACACCCCTCAATCTCCCTGTTCCACCTCTCCTTCGCCAAATCCAGGATACCAGGTCGTTCCCGCGGGTAATATCCCCTCCGCGCGAGGACGGCAGCGATGGCGGCTTCCTCTGCGGATGTATTTCGTGGTGCAGGTCCCGTGTGGGTGTTGGTGCCCTTGGCGAGGCCTCTGGATGAGGAAGTGGTGGGCAATGCGATGGCGTTTATGAGATCTATCTGCTCGCGAAGGACCAGATGTTGGTATTGCCGGTTTGCGAGGTGGAGGTGGAGGGTTAGGGTTATGGTGGCAGTTGTGAGGGTTAGGCCGGTGAGCTGTTGGGGTGATAGCATGGATTGTCAGTGAGTTGTGTGAGTGATGTGAGGGGATTGTTTTAAAGGATATATATATGTAAGGGTGTAGGCGGGTAGTCTTGAGGTTGGTATCGTTCTATTATGTGTTGAGGCGGGGCGGAAAGGGATGAGGGCGGGAGCTTACGAAGCCGGTGAGGAATCCCATTCTTGGGAAAAAAGGGATTGGAGTTGCGCTCTCGGGGAATATTATTAGAGGATCTTTTGTTTTCCAAGGAAAATTGCTCTGGGTATAAATGTACTCTGTAGAAGAGGCTTCGATGACAAGCTCCAGGGAGCTTGTTTGGTCTCAAGCCAAAACACTGCGCTACGGTCTATAAACAGCTGAGGAGTAGGGTAATGAAACCAGGGCAGAGCTTTGGAACACAAGATAAAACAGACCCGTAATGTTTTCAAAAGTAATTGAGGTGCTCCATTGAGTTAAATATTTTAGTCCTCTCGAGTTGCTGGAATACGGAGTACTTGTTAGAGGAGCAAATTTTGGCAGTTCTCGCTAGCTCTGCTCCGATTGGCTGGATCTCTTGATGATTCTTCTGCGTCAAATTCTCGAGCTTCAACCTCACAGCCAAAAACAACTAGACTCCATCAACAACAGCCCCATCCCCAATTCCCCTAGTACATTATCCAGGTACATTTATCAATCAGTGAATCGAGCCCTCTCTCTCCCGCTTTTCGAAGGCCAATTGTCTCGCCTTTTCCTACCTCAACTTTCCTACCTCCGAAAGCACCTCCGAACAACCCGCCTCCCCGCTCTGCCACCTACCTAACAACCCCTCGCCCCGAGAGCCATGGCAGGCGGGCACATGAAATACCGGCATCTAGGCCGTGACTCCGCCCACCGCAAAGCCCTCCTAAGAAACCTTGTCACATCGCTTTTCGAGCATGAAGCAATCACGACAACATGGCCAAAGGCCAAGGAGGCACAACGCATGGCGGAGAAGTTGATCACGCTGAGCAAGAAAAATACGGAGACGAGTCGACAGAAGGCGCAAGCAGTTTTTTTTGTATGTGCAAGAATTTTTTTTTTTTTTTTT
The DNA here is from genome assembly GCA_001883825.1 of Emergomyces pasteurianus Ep9510. NCBI lineage: Eukaryota > Fungi > Ascomycota > Eurotiomycetes > Onygenales > Ajellomycetaceae > Emergomyces > Emergomyces pasteurianus. The sequence goes on along the minus strand of LGRN01000114.1, from coordinate 24,363 downwards.
AATGTTTGGTTCAGCTACTGTTGGCATACGTAAATGGGTTTTTCAGTGGAGTCAGGTCGGTTTATCTACGAGGCATCTTTTGGGGTTCTAATATTACACAATGGCGGAGGAAAATAGAAACTACTTACGCCATTCCTATTTATTTATTTATTTTTTGAAAAAATAATCCCTGTGCCCAAATCCAAGAACCCAGAAACTAACCTAAAATCCTCACAGAAACCTGAACTCATGACCAAACTCTTCGGCCCCATCCGCGAACGCTACCTAAATCGACCAGGTGGCTGCACCCGTGTACTACGCATTGAACCCACAAAGCCCGATCAGGCTCCCTCCGCCATCCTGGAACTCGTCGATGGGCCCAAAGACATGCGCTTTGCCATGACGGCACGGACGCTGGCTCGCAAACGCGCGGAGGGTGACGAGAGTATGAATGAGATCACGGCACTGAATGTGCTGAAGGTTACGAAGTTTAGACCGGATGGGGAGAGGGCGCTGGAGAAGGAGATTGAGAGGATTCAGAGGGAGCAGGAAAAGAAGACGAAAGAGTCAAATGAGGAGGTTAATTAGACTGACTTTTACTTTCCTTTTTTGAGCTTTTCTTTTTTGAGCTTTTCTTTTTTGAATATTGTATAAATATGGTCATGATTTTTTATTTTGTGCATGAGGAGGGTTAGATAAGGTGTTTTCTCCCTTTTTTTATTTCGTTTGAAATATCTTGCTTGCTCCTCATTTTTTTTTTATCTCCTTCCTCTTTTGCTTGTGTATTTTTGCTCCCGCTAAAGACCGGCTGTTTAAGTATTTATTTCATGCTGTTGCTTCGCCTAGGTTGGTTTGATTTATGTGAACCGCATGATGAACAGGTAGAAGTAGGTGCTACATTGACAGCGAACACAGATTATTTGAATCGAGAATAAGTATTAAAAACGAATAATTCCTATCCATTTCTCATGTTTTCTAGTCCATAATTGAATCAGGGCACGAAAAATGCAAACAGAATTACAGAGAAAAAAAAAGGGGGTAGCAAAGGAAAGAAAAATATAACATGATCGCACAGGAGAGCTGATTGTAATTAAAGAAATGACATAATCTGGATATCATCAAGCAAAGAGAGAAATATAGAAAGGTCTAAGAGGGCCTTTTTACGTTTCTTTCTTGACTTTTCTTTTCTTGCCATCATCGTTCAGTGACCAATGGGGCTCTAGAAGACACAACGACTAATACCTCTCGATTCTCATCCCCCATGTCTTTCATCTCAAACATGCAACTTTGCTAGACAACCTCAAAATATCCATCGTTGACACCCCCTTTTATCGCTATGGTAGGAGCTGAAAGGGTTTCCGGCCATGAATACCCTTGAAGAGAATGTGGCAGCGACCCTAGGCAGGCCTGCCAGTGACCTTACGGAAATGCTTTTCTGTGCCAATTTTTCCCCACCAAGAACCAGAAGCTATCCAGATACGCCAGCGACTACCGCCGCCACGCTGCCCCACCCAAACTCCAAACTATCCCATTCTCACGTCGCTATGATATTAAATCAGGTTCACTCCCATGTGTCCACCCATCCCCTTCAATGTCGTGCCGTACCGCACTGTGCAACTTCATTCAGGCGGTAAGTGAAATTGTAATGATATGTAGGTGAAATGTTTACAAACCCGTGGCCATATTGCCACGAGGTCTTTGATGCCCCATTCCGCCCGATACAACAAGAGGACCACTCTGCTTGTGAAGTGGCGCTGGTGGCGTACTCGGAAACTGAGGGGGAGCTATCGTGGCAGCAGTTTTGTTTTTGAGATCAAAATCATACGGTACTTGAGACGGCGGCGGTTTGGGGGGAAGATGTGCCGGTGTACCCCATTTCGCTATTGAGTCACGGGCCGTCATCATCGGAGACGGCCCATGGTGACTGGGCGTCGAATGGGTCATGGAAGAAGGGGGTGCGTTTATTTTGGTGTTCGTTTGAGAGTTTGGTTGATTTGAAGAGTGGTGATTCGAGATATCCTGGTTGCTGCCTGTCCATGATGTCGAACTGGGATATTGAGGCGGATGTATGTAAGCTGGGTTCACGCCTGGCTGTTGTGGTGGGTTTACTGGGAACCGAAGTTGAGGGTTGCTTCCAGGAACGAATGATCTTGTTTGGGGATTAAATGGTGGGCGAGAGAAACTTCCGGGAAGAGGATGCTGTCCTGGGGTGTTTTGGTGACTTGGTGCGAACGGCTGGTTTGGAATTTGACTGTAAGGATAAGTCGCCTGACTCGTATTCATTGAGTGTTGGTGATAATTTGGCCAGTGTGTATTGGACGGGTTACGTTGACCAGGCGATGGAGAGTATGCAGCTGGGTACTGCGGCTGGTTCCAGGTGGAAGAGTTCTGTTGCTGGAATGGGACCGTGTTAGAGTTGGAGTTATATGAACTCATTCCAGGCGAAGATCTGGTTGAGGGCTGTTGGGAAACCATTGGCGGGATCTGGTTGATTGGAGAAAACCCGGGGTATGGAGAGGATTGCTGTAATGGTCCAGGCTGCCAATTATTTTGATTTACGTGAGGAGGAACAGCAACAGGATATTGAGGTGGCGCAGAAGTCAGGTTCCCGTGAGATTGATATACCGCGTTAACATGGTTACCATGAAGGAAACCTACCGGTGGTGGGGAAGCCGCCGATACATAATAATGGGCTTGACTGCCAAACGACCCCTCAACCATTCCGTTGAATGGAAGTGGTGCGCTAGAGTATGGAGCTCCCGGATAATATGCATTAAACTGGGACCTAGCTTCAAAACTGTCATCATGCGGCGTTCTCTGTTTATGTGCCTTTCGTTTGCCACTCCCGGAGTTGGACCGCGATATATCTGCACTTTGTTCTCCGCTGTTTGAATTGTCCGAAATCTTGGATTCTGGGAAATCCCTAAATATTCGCTCTCGGGCTTCTTGATATTTTGCTTCACGCTCCTCCCGGCTCAGGGTCGCCCGGTCTTTTGCCGGAGTGGCTCCGGCTGATGACCCAAACCCTTCCTCGTTAGGGCCGTCAGCACCGGCTTCGGACGTGGCTTTTGAAGGAGCTGAAGAGCTAGGTGCGGTGCTTCCCGCACCTGACGCTCTATCGCCTGGTAGGCCAGAGCGACGCATGATTTTCATTGCTGGCGCATTTGGAGGTGGTGTTTTGTTCGCATTAGGTGGTTGAAGCATGCTTAAAGGAGTTGGCCTGAGCCTCGAGTTAGTTAATGAACTGCACGTTTTTACTCAAAAGTTAAAATCCAGTATGACAACTCACAGTCTACACCAGGGGGTTCTGTGAAGTCGAACCGATGTCACATTATTATCAACAAAATGAGTTAGATGATAATAATCGCCGAGTTTATGTGCAAGAAGTCGTCCAAAAGCATTGCACGGCGGTAATTCCAAAGACTGTTCACTATTTGCGGGTTAGCAGTGCATTAAGATAGACCGACCCCAATGGTAATTTGGGCCCAAATACCTAGAATTTTTGATGAATGCTATGATTTTTTCTTCGAGTTGAAGTATCAATAACCGATCTTTTGGTGAATTCATCGCTTCCAGTAGTTTCTCATCCGGTTCATTGGGGAAACTATGGAGACCTGGTTCATTTTGGTCGTTTGGGGAGACAATTTCTGAGAGGCCCGTATTGCTTAGCCGTGCTCTGTTAGGAACGCGTTCAGATGAAGCTCCATAGTCGGTTATCCGATACAAGCGTCCACCTGCTTCTGAGCCAACTTGGGAATTAGGGGCACCAGAAGCCGGTCCTGAAAAAGAATCATCCTCTTCTGCTGCTTGGACGCTAGCGCTATCATCTGGGCGCAAAGACTCCTTTTCATCCATGGCAAAGGTCGTCACAGACGCCATGCTCTTAGAGTCAAAGCTCGTTGGTTTGGTCGAAGAGTTCGAAAGATGCGTATGGTCGTCTTCAAATGCCCCCTCAGGCTTAATCGCACCGTCATCGCGATCATCCCCAGGCTCCGATCTGGCTCCATGATCCTTCTGCATATTTATGTGGAAATTCTGCACCGACTTGTTTAGATACTCCATTTTCTCGTGCGCCTTCTGGTTTAGATTCTGGGAAGGCTGCTCATGGGGGGCGCTCTTCGCATTCGAGGCTTCATCAATCCTCAGAGGTGTAGGACAGTCAGGGGCATTTTCAATCTGTGCATGGTGGGTTTGCTGGGTTGGAGGGCGCATTGCAACAACCTAACGCAAGGCACATTAGTTACATTGTACAGTGTCGATATTAAGAGACAAGATTTTGCATTGCATACCTTTGCAAAGGAAGGGCGCCCTAGTTCTGGTTGGGAGACTTTGGAGGCCATGATACCGAGCTCAGGAATGTCAACGGACAATACCAACAAAAATTTCAAGATATTAACGCAGCTTAATAGACCATCGAGAGCAAGGGTCAAATGCAGTCAATGTCAAAAGGAAATCCCACTTCACACAAATCTATATCGTTGGGCGACATATCTCTGGGTAAGGAAATTCGCCATATGAAAAAGGATTGAACGAGAGTTAACAAAGAAAAGTAAGTCGCAGATCAGGAAATTGATGACATGGCAGAGTATCCAGAGACTCAATGGGTGTTCGACTGGTGGTTGATGCGAATATTTAATTCACTCTAGAAAAGCTAGACAAGGCTACTCCTCAGAGCAGAAGTTTCTCATACCGCAAGGAAAAGACCCTGCGAGCGATTCGAAACACGTGCGGTCCGCCGACAGGGTGCAGGGAGACACTAGTGCGCAACAGGATGAGTTCGACCAGCGGATCAGAGTATAGCTGCGGAATTCAGCCGTAATGGGCTGGGCGATGAAGTTGCTTTGGGCACCGAGTTCAGGTTGTTCCAGTGGGGATTGTCCTTGCAAGTCTCAGGGAGGAGGAATGGTTGTGTCTTTGTCAGCCAGCTGCCGCGCGGTTGCGCTAAATCATGGCGCTAGTCACATGCGGCAATGGCGACGATCAGGATGTGAGCTACGAAGCAGGCAATCACAAAGTCGTCAAAGGGAGAGAAGAAAAGTACGAAATACGACATCCCGCCTACATATATGCTTGCTGACTAGAAAATACCGTCATACTATATAAAGCATCCACCCATCAGGGGACACTTCGATTCGCTAGTCAATTTCACCACCCCGAGTGCAATGAATAGATATCGCAATATCCCTAGTTTCAGGCCAACATCGAAAGCAACAGCTACTACACTATGCCAGAAATGCCTTAAAAGAGATAAGTTTTGCTTAATTTATTTATTGATTGGATAATGACTCTCCGACTGACAGAACAATACGGCACTATAGTTATGAATGTAAAGCATCTGCTCAGGAACGGCCATATATATCTCGCCCATCCAGGACGCAACAGCTAGCAAACCCGAAGCTGGTGCCAGAACTAATGAGCGATGTTCCAAATGATTTATTGCGAACGTACGTCTGTATCTTTTGCCTTGGGTATCTGACTGCGCCGTTAACCATTTTCACAGTACAGGTGTAGCTGATGAACAACTGGCACTGAAGGAAAGTGAGCGGGCCCACAAGAGAGAAGACTCAGCAGATGATAGGAACTATGAAGGTATTAGAGGACACTCTAGGAAACGGGTGAGATCCGCCTCTCCGGCGTACTCAACAGATTCCGTTTCCACGATATCAACGCACCGCTCTTGGTCTCGGTCTCCACAGCGAAAGCGAAATATTTCACCGTCACCCCACACATCAAGAGAACACAAAAGAAAGCTAGGCAGAAGCGTTTCACGTGACTCACATTTTTCCTCATCCTCTGCTGAACGAAAAGCATCCGGATCAAATGGGAAAGAACGAAGTACAAGGCGGAGGAGAGGATCGCATAGCCCTGTGGAACGAGGTCGCCGGCATGATTCAGGCCGACGTGGGAGTTGGAGAAATAGGTCGCAAAGCCAGAGTATGGATAGGAGTTCAATTGCAAAACAACGGCGATCCCTGACCCCTGACCCTGTAGATCGGAACAATCGATATCCAGATCGTGGTCATACACATCGTGGTCACACCGACCGTCCACACAGCCCTGAAGACATTCAAGATATGCCACGGAGGCCTGCAAAACCCCGACGTGATAGGGGCAGAAGTATACCTGAAAATCCGCCACCCCGCAAGGAGCGAAGTTTGAGCCCCTTCAGCAAACGCTTAGCGTTAACTCAAGCGATGAATATGAATAGGTAGCGGGATCTGCATTTGCTCGAGGGATATTCTACTGCGAAAACACGTCATTGTTTTCTTAATCCATTATGTTTATAACCATTATTGTGTGTCCAATTCCTTCTGGTTTGGATCATCGCGAAATTCCTGGTATTTTGAAACAAGGATCACAATTACAATACGAATTGTTAAAACAATCAAAGTGCATTGTCCTATAATGGATGCGAAAGCTCAACACTTTGCCGAAGCTGCATGCCTGAAACCGTAACTCCGTGCCTAACCCATATACAAACTCCTTACATGCTAAGTGAAGGAAAAGCGAACAAGAAAAAAGGAAGTATGTTGTAACTCAGACATCAACCCATCTCTGCATCCTCCTCCTTCTCCCTCCTCTCCTCTTCGGCCTCATCCCGTTCCCTCAGGTGTATTCCTACAACGAGGGCCCCTCCATCAATGCCAACCTCTTGGCCATCCCCATCCGCATCAGTGTCTCCAATGTCCATCTTCTTGTTTTTTTTCGCCTCCTTTTGCGCATTCTGTATTCTCTCCCTAACCAATCGAGCCATCGCATTCGCAGTTCTGACGTTGATGATCTTCATCTTCTCCTCAAGATCTCGTTTTAAATCCCAGTTTGGCTTTTTAGGTTGAAGTTTGAACAGATCTATTGGTTTATCCGCTTCTTCATCCTCCTTTGCAGCTTGTTCGGTGGATATCGCAATTTTCGAAGCTTGTTCTTCTAAAGTGGTTGCCCCTTCTATGGGCGCATGTTCAAAACCAAGCTTTGGTCCCCGAGTCTCCGGATCGTAGTTTCTTCCGGATAGGTATCGCGCAGAGACATCGGCTAGTGGCCCTTCCTTTGAGCTTTCCTGCTTTGAACCATCTTGTTCGGTGGAATCTGGTTCGGGCTGCTTTCGTTTGAGAGAGGCAAGTTTTGCGAGGCGGGCTTTTCGGTCTGTCGCTGCAGCATCGAGAGTAGAATGAGAAGAGGACATGTTGAGACAGTGTAAAATAGGGGGACAGATGAGCAGGTGGATGGAGACTGAAGCCGTGATACCTGTGTGTTTGGTATATAAATCCGTTCACAGGTGCGAAAGCAGTGCTTCGTACAGAGCAAGATTCGAACTGTGAAAGTTCAGCCACACCAAAACCGCACTGACAAGCCACAAAATCGTTCAGCCACACTTCACCATAAAAAAATCTCATCAGCATCAATTCCGAGATTTACATCCACGCCCCTGATTTACCGCGGTAGCCTTAATTAACCCGCCAACAGTAAACAATTTGCAAGCCATGTGAGTGGGATATCCAGCTGGAATACCGTTAGTTGCTCTCTCTATGCTTGAGTCTCTGCATGCTCGCTCGCCCATGCAGTTTGTACCACTGCGAGCGCCGCTGCTCGCAATCACGCAAGTGCTTGACAAGTAGACGACCTGCATTCTGCCGTGAAATCTTCTGGTCTGGATATTTAAACAGGTCTTATCATATTCAGCCCGACTGTCGCTTCGAAAATGTCCACGGCCAGGATATTATATGCTCCAGATCCGCTCAACCGGATCAATACTCTCCCCCCTCCTTCTACCAGGTGCCGCACCAGATCCCAGGCACACGAACGCGATATTTCCTCCGCCCCCCTGCAATTTCGTATATGGGGCGAATTTCTCTGCGGAGGGGTTTTAGCACCTCTTACTTATACTCCTCCGCTATCCGAAGCCGATCATTCACATCCTTCCCAACCACCAAATTGGAAATCCACCATGTACATCAGATGGATCAAGATACCAACGGCGGTCGGGCTGTCCCCGTCACAGACACCAGATTTAGCGCTGGCGCTGAAATAACACCCATACTTCCTACCGAAAAACTAAGTTTACGTAGCCAGTTGCGGAGAACGACCAAGGAGAGATTGGAGCTGCCCACCCCGAGCTTCCCTGCTTCTTGTACACCCTTAAGGCCAACAATCTCGGAGACTGTAAATGAGACGATATCATCAACAGCCCGGAATACGCGTCGATATTTAAATCGTCGCCAGCACTCTCATGAATTCGCGGTGAGATCAAAGTGCCTCTATGTTAAAACCCTCATCCATCCCAACTGGAATGAAAATTTTGGACTGGTGTTCTCGCATCAAGTAAGGGGGGAAAATATGACAACTGTATGGGACAAACTGAAGCTGGAACATGAAGAGGAAGCTCTGAACTGGCTCACTGGCGTTGACTGGACCGCGGAAGACCCGGCCCATTTGTCAAGGCACTGGAGTAGGCTCAGGCGCCACCAGAAGGAGAAATTATGGCCGCCTATTGCTTTGTGGTTACTCCTCAACTCTCCTCGAGCTGCTCTCGCTTTCCTGTTGGCGACAGATATAACCCCAGCTCCTCCTTTTAGCATGGTCGCTAAATGCTTTCTCTATCTCGATGCCTTCCATTATGAAGAGCTCACACAGGATGAACGGTCTAAACAATATTATGAAGAGGCGTTCAATACTTGCCTTAATCCAAACAAATGGCCGGTCCTTAAGACGTATGAACGTGGCATACGCCTTTTTCTTAAACGAGCCACTTCTCAAGATGTGAATAATGCATTATCCACGATCCTGGACCACGGAATTTATGTTGGTTTTGAGACTGCAACATACCTAATGGACCTCTTCACCAAGCAGCATGATATTCCCCGGGCATTAGACTCTTTAAGATTAGTTAGAGCTACCTTCGATTATCATCGATTCCTCTCAGACCCTAGAGTCCTGTACCGTTGCTGCAAGCTTCTCACTTTGGACTACGTGATTGAAAAGAAGGGCGAACGATATTTTAGGATCTTGCCGGAAATACTCAAAATTGGTGTACCGTTAAATCAACCCATGCTAAACATCATCTATCGCAACGCACTAAAGCAAAATGTTCCAACGTCAGTGCCACATGTTCTACACGAAATGGGGAAAAAGGGCATTCCTCCAGACTCATATACCTATATCTCACTTCTGGACGATGCCCTGTCCCGCCGTGACCTTCAGCATCTTGATGTGATCATACGGGAAATTAGCAGCCAAGATTCTCTTAGGACGAATCCCTTTATCACCAGCAAGATGCTCCACGTGGTCTATTCACTCGACCGTGTCAATCCTGATGAAGGCTGGGGAGATACTGATGTCTTTGACCGCATGCTAAACATATACAATGCGGCACATGATATCCAACCCCTAGTAGATCTAGGTATCCTTCGGGTGGACAAATTTGCCCTAGAGAATCGTGAAAAATCGGGAAAGCCCCTTCCTTCAAGCCATTCCCTTGTTATTATGATTGCTGCATTTCTGAGAATGCAGGATGCTAGGCAAATTGTCGACAATGTTTTTGATCGCTTTCTATACCTTTGTGATCAAGGGCATGAATCGTTTGGGCCACTGGCGGAAAGTGACTATATATATAACGTGTTCCTCCAAGAGTTTTCCCGGCGCCGTTCAGGTCGGCTGCGAAATTGCGTCAGGGTATTGGATAAGATGCTACAGCCACTTCCCCCCACTGCAATTCTCCGATCCCAAAACAACCGCCAACTCGAGCAAGCGAAGCCCACCGTTCGGACATGGACTATTCTCCTCACGGCTTTTCTTTCCGATCGACGCCCCAACGCAGTCGAAAAGGTTCGCAGTATGATGCAAGAACAAGGGCTGAAGTTCAATGAGGTCACCTGGAATGTGGCGGTCTCAGGTTTTGCTAGAATGCAGATGGTAGATGCGACTGCCGATGCAGTGAACACGATGATGACGGAAGGATGGGCTCTTGATGAGTATACTTTGAATAGCATGCAGTGGATCCATGACCGTCACCGATTACTTGCTCTAATGGATAATGTGGACGCCAAAATCGATGACCGTACAAGGCGCAGATCAACTGAAAGTGAAGAATACGATGAGCCATCTGCGGGTGGGGTGCACGATGACCCAGTTGAAAAGCACTAGCATACGGAGATGGCGGATGGATCTCCCTAACTTAAATAATACCCCGGTTGGTATTTTTGTTCATGCAAATTATTTATAGACTTGATCTCGCGTTTTCCGTGTAACTATACAGCTTCTGTTATAATATAGCATATTGTTAAAAAAGATTTGATTTACAGATGTAGGATACTTAGGTTCTTCGTCTAGATCAGTCTGTGGCCGGCCTTTGAATGACAACGAGAAACAATTTCTATACACATTTCATTCAGTACTGCTTATATGTTTGAGCGTACTCTGAATTTTCCTGGCCCTACAAGAGAAATAAAGTGCCCGCTTCGCGAGCAACATGGAACATTGAACTCCCAACGCCTTGCATTTTCGTATCCTACCAAAAATTACCCATGAAATGATTTAAGCCTCCCCCTTTTTCACTGTCCAAAAAAAAGAGATATCTGAAATTGATTGCTTTCCGTTAGTAAAGAAAATTCATCGAAAAGCCAACGACTCAGAAAACTTGTTGGAAATTCAGTCCTGCCACAAACACTTACAGCCATGGCGAGACAACATAAACTGACGTAGGGGCTAAGCCGTTCCCCAACCCGAGCGCATTTCCAGAATATCCCGAAGAACCTGTAAAAGTCCACCAGCAAAAAAGTAGTTAGCCAAATAAAGCCTGGAAAGATACATATCCGCTGTGATTTCAATACTTCCATACCCGTTCTGGTTGCGGTCCATTATCCCTGGCATTATTGAATGAGCGTAGGTACTTGTGCAAATGATAAGGAGGATGACGAGGAGGAGGGATTGGAAATTGAAGAGGGCAGTCTATCAAAAATTAAATTACCGCCATTAGCTATCTGAGCAAGAGGTATGAACAGCCAAAAGCTGGTGTAGGTTAGTTAGGTGCTGTCACTTACCATGTTGCAAGTGACTCCTTTGTGTTTGTCGAGTCAAAGGCAGTCAGTCACTGGCAACGCTCCAAGTAAAATGCTCCAACGCAGTTACAACTTTGTACAAGCTCAGTTTCTCATGAAGTTCGCCGTTGATCGACCTCTTAGCAATACTTCGAGCGTGTCATCATCAACAAGCTGTCGACGAAGTTGAGCCTGCTTAGCTCATCAGCCTCGCTTCGCTGTCCAACCATACTGTCTATTATTGCCAAACCATCATTTGACGCGCGCCACACGGAAGCGCCATGGTTCATCCTCAACCTCCGCCAGCCCAGAAATGTATCAGAGTTGGCGATTTCGGCTACTTGGTCCAATTTCCCACGCATTTCCGTGGCTATTACGAGCTCAAACACCTATTAGAGCCTACGGAGGCTAAACCGGTAACCGAAGGAAAGGAAGCTTCTCTCCCCAAGAAGACAGATGACAGGACCAAGTCAGAGAACGAGAAGAACTCGGACTATCCAACTCGCCGCAGATTGAGACAGTTGAACACCGGCATGGCTGAGCCTCGGGTTCGACTCACTCGTCATCAGGGCCAGCTAAACTTTGGGAATGAATGTATGTTGCTCCCTTCCTTTCTTTCTTGCTACTTTGTGATTGTCGATGTGATTCCTCAAATTTATACCTAACGAATTGGTATACAGTACGCCACCTCCTCCACGCGTACGGGGACCCGGCCCCGCACTCCTCTTACCCCCAGGAACCCCTCCCGGAAACCCTGCGCGTCCTCGACGAGATTGTGACAGATTTCATAATCGAAACCTGCCACTCCGCTGCACAGTGCGCCACCTACTCGCGCCGCCAGAAAATTAAAGTGGACGACTTCAGATTCGCACTACGCCGCGACCCTGTCAAACTAGGCCGTGTACAAGAATTGTTTCGCATCGAGCGCGAACTAAAAGAGGCAAGAAGGGCGTTTGATCAGAACGATGACCGGGTCGGGGCTACTGGCAAGAAGGGATTGGAAGAATTAGCGGAATCGGTCGTTGATGGCGGGGATGGGTCTGTGGCGGGGGGAATCGGGACAGGGACAGGGGCGGCGGGGAAAGAGAAAGCAAAGGCTTCATCTGTTATGACTACGGGAAAGAGAGGGGCGGATTCGATTTCTGAGGGGGGCCGGATAAAGAAACGGAAGAGCGCTGGTGGTTCCGTTTCTTAACGTGATCCGCTAACATATTGGATGGTGGTTTCCTTATTTATTTACTTATTTATTATCTTTATTTTAGTAGCCACAGATTCCATATCGCATTGCGGTGGAGTTGGGGAGTTATGATGATTTCACTGTTACTACCCTGTTCGGTTCAGAGGGAATTGGAATGCTATTTAGCCTCAGTAACTTCAAAATCTTTCTTATGGCGCATAAAATTCAAACCGCCTCTATGGGTGGTAAGTTTAGTCTAACTTTTCTATTAATGCCAGTGAATGTAACTCTTTTTTCGCTCCCGTAGTTTTTCCCCTCCTCAGACGCGAGATCCCGTCATGAAATAACAAGAAAAGTCTACGTACGCTTCATAGTTTCGTGATTGATGGCCAAGACAACACCTTGATATTGTCTTTGGCAAATAAAAGTGCACCGGCCGTAAAAGACGACCATGAAGGAATAAAACGAGAAGAACAAACAAAAAAAAGTAGATGCCATTAAAGTGACTCCAAGGACGCCTTGCTCCTTACCCCAACCCGAGCAACATTGCAATTGTATGGTAAAATCAAGGGCAAGCCAATATCCGTCGACTACATCCCGAGGGAAAAGAGGTAAGAATATACTCTTGATAGATGAACCATTAGATGCAAGTTGGTATTTTTTAGTTGCAATTGGATATATTAAATTTCCGTTCATGCTTCGGCTCCACCACGGTCTTGATTTCGTTGCTGGCCACCCCGCCCCCGGCCGCCACCGCGACCGCCTCGCTGCCCTCCTGATTCTCCAGCTGCGGCGCTTGTGGTGGCAGCACCCGCACCATCGCCACCGAGGGTTAGTTGGGCAGTTGCTAATCGGTTGGAAAGCTCCATTTGTGTGCGGATGGTGTTGGCAAGATAGGAAACGACAAGGACATCCTGGATGTGGTTATTACTGCAGAGACATGTCAGTTAATTCAATCAATAAATAAATAGGTTGGTGAGGAAATGAAAAAACACATACAAGTCATTTTCAATATCAGCAGGGTCAACTTTTGGAGCCAAGGCGAGAGCATTAAGAAGGAATTGTCCAAGTGCGGTAGAAGCGGGAGCTTCCTCATCCATCACAGACTCGACGTATTTCGATACTCGATCGATCATGCCCAAAACATCCTCGACAGCTTTTTCTAGCGCCTCAATATCTGTGAACAGATTGGTGGTCCGATTTTCGCTGTCTCTTGCAGCTGCGATCGCCTCCAATCCATTTTTCTCGGCCTCGCCATATCTAATTTCATAAGGCACTGGTATGAATGCGGCGCTGTCGGCAGCTCTTTCCGCAGTGACACCAACAGGTGCTGAGATGTATGTTCTAGTCTCAATATCCTTCCCGGGAACAGTAGATACAGTTAGATGTACAGCTGGGTGAGGCCATGTTCCATCTCCTGAGCCGCCGTAAAAGTTTTGGATGAGCGCAGAGAAAGTGTTTAGTTCTGAGGATGTCGCGTACCAACCCACAAGAACTTCCTTGGGGTTAGCTTTCAAGTGTAGAGCAAGCATCTGCTTCTGGTATTCCATATCAACCTCGACTTGATCCGTGGTCTCCGTGTGCCCGACGGCGAAACATGAACGAATCTCGACTTCAGTGCCATCCTCGGATCGGGTTCCCAGAAGGGTACCAATGACGCGCTCCTGATCAGCATTGCGACGAAGGGAATGGTCAAGGATAGAAAAAATTGCCTATTAGGCATTAGCATGCTTAAGATGACATTCGATTTCTTTGAGGGGGGTCATATGCTTACTTGGGGTTGTATCACTACGTTGAGAGGAGCGGTAGAGAGTTGAGCGCCCACTTGAGCAGGACCCAGAGGCCGCGAAAGATGAAGAAAGGAATCGGTATCCGCCATGCTGGGCAACTATATCTAAAGTTAATCCCACGTCACAGGCGTCGCAAGTGTCAGGATAGGCGGTGGTAAGTGTCTGTCTCGGCGTGGAGATTTGCTGTTGGTGGTCAAATGGGGCTCAAATTGTGTGTGCGGACCTAAGAGGAGATTTCACGCTAAGATAAGATAAGATCAACCAAACTCCCAAACTTCAAAAAAATATATTTCGCTGACCGTCTTAGTGGGCGAAAAGCAACAAACGAAAAGCAACCACGCAATAAACAGCAGCCTGTGAAGTACCAGGCTACTTATTTCGGGATGGCTGCACCACGAGGAAGAGGTAGCAGACCTTTTAGTTCCCGAGGTGCTAGAGGAGGTCATGGAAGAGGCCAACGCGGCCGCCAACGCGGTAGCCATTACAGTCGAAAACAGGCGTTCGAAACGTCTAGGGTGGAAGAAACCAAGTATGTTTTCCTATTGTATCCTACGAAACCACCATAACTGACTATAACCAAGTCATGGAGTTTCCTCAGATGACGAGTCTGAAGAATCGGGGAGCTATGCAAATGTTGAGGACAATCAAGAGTCGATCGACGCAATGTCATCTGGCAGCGATGAAGATGAGGAGAACTCTACGGAGAAACCATACAATACATTGTTACAGTTGTTCAACGCTAGCCAGGATACCAGTGGGCCTACTCGAAAAAGACGGAAAGTCGAGCACGATTCTAAGAAAGCCGAGGTTCAAGTTGAAGAACAGGATGAGCTTGATGGCGAAGATGATACGTCCGAACTGGAAGTTTCAGATAGCAACGACGACGAGGATGAGGGAGATGCAGCTATGGAGGAAGCACAAGCTGAAAATTCTGGAGACGAAAATGACGGTATGTCATCTTCTACTAGAAATATGTACCTATATATGCTAATTTATTGTCGTTCAGCATCGGACCCATTTGAATCGCATTTTTCAAATGTAGATAGCTCATTGCTCGCGCATAACATAAAAGCTATCTCCTCAAAGAATTGGCATTCACATAAGAGTGAGCTTCCAGGAAAATTCAGGCTTGTGTCTTGCCAGCCAAACACGGACGCAGTGACAGTGCAGCTTCCACCTTCTGTTCATGGGCTACAAAGTTTGAAGGTAGGGATAACGCTGCTACATATGCAAGAGGCCCAGCAGGCTAACATTTCTTACAGCTCAAGCAAAAACTCGCCAATCATGTAGGAGACCACATCGCTAAATTTGACAGCCTTGCATCCGGCCTTGTCCCATATATTTTCGGCTACCAAGACCTCCTTTTTGGGGCCCGAACGGTACCCAACTCAGCAATGTTCCGAGATCTCTACTGCCTTCATGTTCTAAATCATATCCTTAAAACTCGAGACCGGGTATTGAAAAATAACTCTCGTTCGCAAAAGGAAACCGAAGAAGACCTGGAATTACGAGACCAAGGTTTTACCCGCCCCAAGGTGTTGATCATATTACCAACTCGACAGGCATGCGTGCGAGTTATTGAATCTATTACGAAATTATACCACGCAGAACAGCAGGAAAACAAGGGCAGGTTCTACGATACCTTCTCTGCTGCTGATGATAAGCCATGGGAGAACAAACCCGCCGACTTTCAAGAATTATTTGGTGGGAATGACGATGACATGTTCAGGTTAGGTCTGAAATTCACGCGGAAAAGCATTAAGTACTTCTCACAGTTCTACAACTCCGATATAATACTGGCGAGTCCTCTTGGCCTTCGGATGGTTATGGATAAGGAAGAGTATGTGGTAACAAGTTCACCCTTCCTTCAATGTTCAGAATCAACCACTAACCGTTTTCATGACAATTTTACAGTGGTAAAAAGCAAGATTTCGATTTCCTTTCCTCAATCGAGGTGGCAATCGTGGATCAAGCAGATGCCCTTCTAATGCAAAACTGGGAACATATCGAATATGTTTTCTCACACTTAAACCTTCAACCAAAGGAATCTCATGGCTGTGATTTTAGCCGCGTTCGCAACTGGTACCTAGATGGCCAAGCCAAATATGTCCGCCAAACGCTCGTCTTCTCGTCTTTCATTACCCCTGA
Organism: Emergomyces pasteurianus Ep9510; assembly: GCA_001883825.1. Lineage (NCBI taxonomy): Eukaryota > Fungi > Ascomycota > Eurotiomycetes > Onygenales > Ajellomycetaceae > Emergomyces > Emergomyces pasteurianus. The sequence continues at coordinate 8,239 of LGRN01000114.1, read as the reverse complement.
AATAAACGCCCTCTTTTCATCCCAGATGCAAAACACGGCAGGCAAAGTCAAAGTTACCCCTACATACGAAGGTGCCATTCTGGATATACCGCTTCCCGTCTCCGTCAAGCAGACATTCTCCCGCTTTGATTCAACATCGCCCACGAAAGACCCCGATAACCGCTTCAAGTACTTTACCAGTACTGTACTTTCATCTCTCGTCCGCAGCTCTACCGGCAGCGGAGGAAATTCCAGCGCGTCTGGCACTCTAATATTCATCCCATCATACCTAGACTTTGTCCGCGTCCGCAACTACTTTGCAACCTCATCACAAACCGAAAATCTCTCCTTCGGCGCCATATCGGAATACACATCCGTACGCGATGTGGCTCGCGCACGAACACATTTCTTCAGTGGCCGCCACTCGGTCTTGCTCTACACGGAGCGGACACACCATTTCCGTCGCTATCAAATCCGAGGAGTGAAGAGGGTCATTATGTATGGTGTTCCGGAGAACCCTGTTTTCTGGGGGGAGATCGTCGGCTTTCTAGGCTTGGACCCTGCACGCACGGCGGAGGCGGCTGAGGGGGGCGTCCGGTCATTGTTTTCGAAATGGGATGCTTTGAAGATGGAGAGGATCGTAGGCACGAAGCGGTTGGGGAATATGCTGATGGAGAAAGGCGGGGATACATTTAGTTTTGTATAATTCTGGAATATCATCAATGGAGATGAATTGCATATAATATACCCTTTTTGGATGATTAGATGACCCACCAGAAAAAAATCTTCTGGATGTTCTATTATACTATCTTGTACTATTTTATTTCTTAGAGCTACCGAAGCAATTGGATATATATATATACATATCTTGCACCAAAAAAATTTACCAGCATCTGTCAGAAAACCAGATCAATCAATTTGCCAGATCCTGCATCTGCAAGATTTCACCGCACCCGTTTCCTGTGTTAAGCTGCGAAACCCCTATTTTCTTTCTTTTTCTTTTTCTTTTCTTTTTATTCCAATCCGGATCGGAACACACCAATTCCCCCCGCCTTGAATCACACTTCAAAAATACGATTGCTTAGGAAGCAACATCCATCATGGAGATGGTCATTTTTGAGTCTGGGGCTTAGCATTGGCCTTCCTCAGACGGCTCATTTACCCCTCTTTCTCTAACCCCATGAGCACAGGCACTACTTGCAGTAGGTTGTGGTTTTACCCGAAGCAACTTCCTCTACCCGATAAAGAGGGGGTTCTTATCTTTTGACAGACATGAAGAATATGAGATTTGGCTATATTCTGGTTAGCAGCTTGTTTTGCGAGCTACTATCCAAATCAAGGCAACGAGACTATGGCCCTATTGGTAGATACAATAGATAGCTCGTCATCCAAGCACCAAAGCAACTGGATGATTGGCTATATCAGCAGCGTCTCTTAAACCCATGCAGGGCACATACTACATTTGCTCATGACTCCCGAGCAAACCGTGTTAGCTCAAGGATTGAAGCATTAAGCGAGCGGCTGCTGAAATATCCGAAGATGAGATATCTTCAGCCATTTTCTTCAGTTTCTCTCCCAGAATAACAGAGAGAAAACCCCCGAAAACGAGCTAGAACAAACATACCACGTGCCTCTTTCCCGGTTTCGATTTCTTTCATGCTCTCACCGGGTATCATACAACCCGGGTAATCTTTATTTTTTTTATTTTTTATTTTTTATTTTTTTTTAAAAAGCGGTTTTTCTGTGGCTTTGGATAATCATTTACGGCCAATCAACCAGTTACGATGCCCGCCTGTTCACAAGAAAGCTTAGCGGGGTATTTATCTACCAAACACCTACCCTCCTCCACCAATGAACAATATCCTCAAAAGAAAGATATAGTAGCTACCGAACAAGATTCGCAAGCTTCCTTGGGGAAAATACCAAGAACACAGGCACGCCCTGTCCAACACGACCGAGATGCCTCATCCCGCTCTATTCACCCGCGGAATAACGATAATGATAATGCGCCCCTCCTCCCCGCTCCCGCCACCAGCTCTGAACCACCCAATTCCCCAAGCAGAAATAAGAAAAGCTCCGTCCAATCATGGCGACGCAAGCTCCAGCATGCATGGCTCATGAACAAAGGGATGCTCATGGTAATGCTGGCGCAATTCTTTGGCGCGTCCATGAATGTCATGACCCGTACTCTTGAATTAGACGGGAGTCATGGGGAAGGCATGCATCCGTTTCAGGTTTGTAGTAGCTCTCTCTCTCTCTCTGTATCTTTTGAGATATGGCGCTGTGTTATGGTCGATACCCCTGCTCTTCGTCTCAAAATAAATAGCAGTTAAAAACATCCCCCAACTTACAAAATGCTGCCGTAGATCCTCTTCGCGCGTATGAGCATAACCGTCGTCTTCAGCCTCCTCTACATGCTGTATGCCCGCGTCCCTCATCCCTTCGGCATCCGCTCCATCCGGCCTCTCCTCCTCCTCCGCGGCATCAGCGGCTTCCTCGGCGTCTTCAGCATGTACTATTCACTTCTCTACCTTGCCCTCTCGGAAGCCACCGTGCTCACCTTCCTGGCGCCCATTGGCTGCTGCTACGTCTGCTCGCTAACCATGCCCAACGAAACCTTCACGCGCAGACAGCAAGCGGCAGGCCTAACGTCGTTGCTGGGTGTTGTGCTGATTGCGAGGCCGGCGTCATTGTTTCATGGGTTTTCTGTGGCATCTGGAACAGCAGAAGCAGATGCAGCTGCCGGGACCGTAGACGACGCCTACAAACGCACCTTAGGCATCCTCGCTGCGCTCCTCGGTGTCGTCGGCACAACAGTCGCCTACACCTCCATCCGCATGATCGGCAAGCGCACGCATCCCCTAGTCAGCGTCACGTATTTCAGCGGCATAACAACTATCGTCTCGGTGCTGGGCGTCTTGCTAATACCAGCTATCAACTTCCGCGTTCCTGGAAATATGACGGAATTTCTGCTTCTGGCGGGCTTGGGGATATGTGGGTTTATGTTGCAATTTTTGGTGACCGCTGGGCTGTCGTACGTGCCTCCATCGTCGGCGATGGAAGATGGGGAGAAGGAGGTGGGAAAAGCTTCGTTTCTGAATGCAGGCGTGGATGTGAATGTGGATGTAGATGTGGAGCAGGAAGGGGTGGCCGGGGAGGCTGGCGAGGTGGTAAGGGATGAGGAAGCGGGGACTGGGCAACGGAACGGGGAAGTGAATAAGGAAGACAGTGTGAAACCATCCACCCACGGCTCCAAAGCAACATCCATGGTATATACGCAGATGCTCTTTGCGCTGTTTTATGATAAGGTGGTGTTCAATGCGACACCGTCACTGGTCAGTTGGGCGGGTTCTGGAATAATTTTGGCTAGCGCGATTTACGTCGCTTTGGTGACAGAGAGGAGGAAAGACGGTGGTGCTGGTACTGGCGCTGGTGTTGGCGCTGTTGAGGGCGACGAGGCAGGTAACGGGATTTCACGACGGCAGCCCAAGCATACTACGCGGGAATGGACTGACGACGATGCGCGGTTGGCGGAACCGGAAGAGGGGAGGGGCCTTTTGGCAGATTCCGATTATGACTCTGACTATGATGCGGATAGAGATAGGGATGGGGATGGAAATGGGCATCGGTGCTGAATGAAACCGGACAGCCAGTGGAAATTTATGTCGCATACCAGAAAGGCGATAGTGATTATGCGAATAGGAAGAAGAAGAAAAAATTCAGACATCTTACCGGGCAAATATACGGGAGATATATGGATATCAAAATTTCAAGGGGAGATTTTGTTGCTACATAGAGATTACGTGTAGCCCCTTTTCGGGAAATGATACGATGCATGAATGGTATGTGCTAATGATAGATTGATTATGGACCAGAAGAAAAGCGAACGATATCATTGAAATTTTATACTACACATTATGTTTATTTATTACCCACTATTCAAACCTAATTCATTGACTTAAACTCTATATACCCCGGAATTCTGTATTGTTACTATTTTTTCCCTTTTTTTTAAAAAAAAAAACGTAAAGAAATATAGCAATCTCCCACATCCCGAAACTCCGCCCCTGTTTATATATACGACAAGAGGGGGAAAAAAAAGAAGGGGAAAGGAGGATTTAAAAAACAAAAAAATTAAGGAATTGAATATCCTCTCTACCTACCCTTCATCGGCGCCATCCTGATCGGCATCCTCTTCCTCCCCCATTCCATTACATGTTCATACCCACATACCACCTCCCTGCTCTGTTGCCCCCATCTCCCAAATTTATACCCATTTTTCATTTTTCATTCCCTATTTTTATATCCATCCATCCTTCCATCCATCTATAAAATGAACCCATATACAAAAGTAGAGAGGAAAACGAACCACACGCTTACTCCCTCCTGTTCCTCGAAAAGCCCCTCTCAATCCCGCCCGGAAACAAACATCACAACTCACCCTATAACCTTATCTCCCCAAAACTCATCCCGGGCGCGCGGTTTATTCAACCCGCTGACTCTTTCAGAAAGGGTAAAATATAAGAGGGGAAAACAGCTTCCTCTTCCCTTCCTCTTTTCTTTTTCAGCTTTGCATTCATGATTCAACAGCCATAGTCGTGGTGATATTGGTGTTCATCGACTCCTTTCTTCCCTTACCACTAGCAGATTCCTTAGACCGTCCGCGCTGCTGTTCCTGTTGATGCTCAGAGGGAGAATTTCCACGTTGATTCCTGTTCCCATTCTCTCGATCCTCTTCACTTCCCGAGGGTGAGGTCGGGTCTGCATTATCCTGGTCCACATGGCTTTCCGCATCGCGGAGTGAAGTGCGGCTTCGGGTCATCTATTGTGGAATTGTATGTCAATCGGAAGTCTTCTCACGATGACTAAACGCTTCGAAAGAGAAATCCAGTGGATAGAGGGAAACGGTGACGAATATGAGAAAGAAAGTGAAACTACTCACCCAAGCCCTAACCCCACCAATCAACCCCAAACTATACCCCGTCGCAAAATCCTCACTCCTCCCCGCCCCAACACCAGGACTCTCAGGCCGGCTCGGAATATCCAACCGTCCCAAATGCGTCCGGCTCCCGCTTCCAATACCAAAATAGCCGCTATTTGTCCCATTACCATTATTGTTATTATTATTATTACCAGGGCTAACAGCCCCTGCCCCTTTATTTCCACTAAAAACAAATGCCCCATCCATGCTACTGCGCGCTGGGCTTGAGGGCCGGCTATTCTGCCAAAACTGGCGCAACTCTTTTCCCAACTCCTGGCCCGTGACGGTCCAGTTATTCTTGATGCTGTCGCGCAGCTCAGCGACGTGGCGTTTGATTTCAAGCTCATTCTTCTTGAGCCAGGAGACGTTGAGTTCTTGGCGGGAAGCTCCGCGTTTGAGTTGGCGGCTGATGTATTTTTCGTAGTCGCGGACGATGCTGTGGGAAAGGGTCAGTCAGGAAACAATAGTTGAAAAAAAAAAAAGGCAAGCCCAAAAAAAAGAAAAAAGAGAAAAATAGAAACGTACTGAGTAATAATGCCCGTCGTGCTAACACCCTCCGTCCTCTGCGTAACAAGGAACTTGCCCTGGGCCTTGATGGGAGCGTAGATATCATCGCCCTCCGCGGCTCCGTACGGCAAATCATCATGAGCAACATAATCAATCTGATGCTCCTCAAGGAACTCTGGTGTGACGATCCAGGGGCAATCAGGGATGACCTCATCAACCCATCGACAATGGCGGACGGTCTCCGACCTCTCCGCACCAGTCAGTACGGTCAAGCCCTTGCGCTTGTGCGTCTCTTGGTCCGATGTGACGCCGACGATAAGGTATGTTTCGGGAAAGGCCTTCTTGGCTTGCTCGAGCTGACGCATGTGGCTGCATTATATAATTGAAAAGTAATACATAACAGGTTAGCTGTGTATCTCTAATAAGATTCCTAAGAAGTTTCCAGGGGCCAATCCATGAAGAAAAGGGGTCAAAGAAGGCATACCCAAGATGAAACAAATCAAACACGCCATCCGCATACACTCGCACCGGCCTTCCTGTCGGGGGCGGGTTAGTATGATAGCCCGCGGGATCCTGCAACCCCGCCCGTTCCGGCGGCTTCATACGGCTCTCCTTCTGCGCCGCCACCGTCGCAGCGGAAACAGTTCGAACCGTCGTTGCCAGGCTTGGTGTGCGGTATAGGGGCGGAGCCCGCCGCTTCATGCGTTTCTCGATATCAATACTTGCCTCTGTTGTCTCTGAGGGTTCGCGTGGATCTTCTTTGCTGATGTTGTTGCTTTTCATGTTGGGAGTGGATGGGGTGCCGTTGTGTGGCGTGGAAATCGCTGCTGTATTGTCCGCTGTAGTGGAACGGGTACGGGCCCTTTTGTATGGCGGGTTGCTCGAAGCGTCCATAGAAGGGGCGGATTTTTTGTGTTTGGAAGAAGTTGCAGCGATGACGGCGGGGGTAGCAGAATCGTCGGCGTCCTCACCAGACGCATCGCGGGACGATGGTTGGAGGAGGTCTGTGGTGGAAGATTTGGGGATGGGGACGGCGGCGAGATGAGAGGAGCTCCGTTTTCGTTTCGCGGACGAGCTGGTGGAAGATGGAGATGACATGGTGATTGTATTGTATTGTTGGTATAGAGTATGTGGGCTTATTTTGAAAAGGAGAAGAAAATAAGGGTCGGCTTTATTTCGTGTAATTTTTTTTTCCCCTTCTGAGGCGGATGGAAGGAGCTGGTCGTTCTACTACCCCCATCAATTGCCGGGAGAGAACCAAGAAGGAAAAAAATTGTGTGAGACAGAGATATGGTGTATCCGGAGAGGTAGGGCGAGTTCTAAGGGAGTAGGAGAAAGGTTGGCTCTAATATGTGATCGGACGGAGAGAGAGGGGGGGAGAGCGAAGAAGAGAAGAAGAAGGGTTGGAAGATTTATGGAAGTTGAGAGTGGAAGCTAGAAGAAACACCGAAATGCCATGGCCTGTGGCAGAGACCCGCAGAGGAGAGAATAGGCAAGGAGTAGCAGCTGGCGGTGGAGGTGGACCCGCGTGGCAGGATGGGACCGCTGGTTGGATGGCTGAGACCAGGAAGATAATCGGCTAGGACAGAACAGGGACAGGCCTAAGGGTAATGATGCTGGGAATAAGAATAGAACGGAGAGAGTGGAAGGATACTAGTAGGAATAGAGACAGGAATAGAGGAATAGAGAAGGGGAAATGTGAAAACTACGTGCTCCGTACGGAGTATGGAGTGTATAGGAAAAGGAACCTTCAGGTCGAGGGGAGTAGAAAAGCCAAAAGGGGAAATGATGAGGTTACTGAGAGGATGACTAAGCCAGCCCCTGCACCAACAGCCAGAGATGAGATGAACATCCCCATCCAAATTACTTCTTGGAAGTCAGCAAAGTCGAAAATGAATTGAATTTTGTGCAGGCATGCAGTCAAGTGGATATTATTACCTTTAGTCAAGAAAATTTTGGTGGAAGAAAACTGGAACAAGAGCCACCCCGATACAAATGTACCATTGCCAATACTGTACTCCGTATAGGGTGAATTCGATATTATAATTATATAGTACGGAGTAAAAAGAGATGATGACATGTGTACTCCGTAGTATAAATTATATCTTCATTCCCTCATTTCACCCTTCTAAAAGCCCCCCAAATCCCGCCCGAACCCGCGCAACGCCGCATTATAAATTACAATTTCAATTTAACCAACCCATCTATTCAGTAGTAGTAGACTGCCCTTCGATCTCTCCATGCCTCCCCGCCTATCTCCATACCCCCCTCCAACCCTCCCTTTCAAAACAAACCGAACCAAACTAGCTTCCACCAATTTCGATATAGGCACCCTACAGGTCTATAAAAATTTCTCGCACACGCGCGCGAATGGTGCGTATGCACATGTGGAATTGAAGAGAAGGAAAAATGGAACAGAGTAAAAGAGAAAGGAGAAAGAGGAAGGGGAGCGAATGGTTGCATTGGGCCATGCACACCACATATCTCTGACGTCCAAATTATATATATCCCTGCACTTCCCCCTTTGCCTCCCTCCTACACACCAGTTACACAGCGGGATGGACGAAGGCACGGAGGCAGGGAGGCAGGGGGGGGGAGAGGATGGCAAAAAATATATAGCCCTTGTTTCCCACCCTCTGTTTTTTCCTCTCATGTTACACTCATTTTGGAAAATGGTTAATATTCTAATTTTCTTTTTCTTTTCCTTTTTTTTCTCAAATGATTAGAATTGAATGACGATGTCCTTTTCTCTCTCTCTCTCTCTCTCTCTCT
>LGRN01000113.1:0-67068 GCA_001883825.1 Emergomyces pasteurianus Ep9510 | reverse complement strand
AAAAAAAAAAAAAAAAAATAGAATGAAAACCAGAGCAGCGCAAAAAGAGAACACTGGGAAACTGGGGTATAGCACTGCGTGAAAACTACCTGGGTTCGCCCTACCATGTTGCTAACTACTACAATAAGGGTGTGAACGCCCAGCCTAAACTCCTGAAACCTGAGATCCCGTTTACTCGTCATAACATTGCCGCAAGTAACAGCTAACTTTCCTGAAAAATAAAGACATAGAACGGATATACAACAGCACTAGTATGAATGCCAGTTGTCGAGAAAAGAGGGTGGATAAGGTAGGTATCAGGCGGTCGTAAAAGTCCATTTCGCTGAGTATCTTAGATGTTTTTGAAATGCTCTTTCGCATATTGCTCGCAGGCCTGTTTTCAATCAAACGTCAGAATAACACAAAAGGTACGAAGCCGAATCGGGAAAACGTCACCTTTGCTGGCTTCCCAATTTTCTGGCCAATGACTTTCCATTTATTTGATTCGTATTCTTTGATTGCATCGCGTAGTATTATGGACTAGGAATATGTCAACATTTATTTCTGGAAATGGTGAGATAATTCGGTTGATAATGTATAGCATACCTCTTCCTCAGTAAATTCAGCATAATGCATGTCCTGTGTTCTAGTTAGACTGACAAGATAGATCCCAAATGCAGAGGGACAATCAGAAAACCAACCTTGTACCAATGTTTCTTTACACTTCCTTCAGTTCTCATGGGGAAGGTCTGGTGTTATCATGTGCCATTAGACAGGTTATTTTTTATATATGTAACAAAAGAAATTATAAAATGGCGACTCCTCTAGCCCGGTATAAATATCGGTCGGACGAACCTTGGCAATTTCGCTCCAACTGCTCCCAGCATCGCGCATAGTTTTGAGCCGTTGCTCCTCCTCTGCAGTCCATGGAGTGTTTGTTCGTCCCTTTTTTTTGACCACGGGTTCGGGCGCAGTTGGCGCACCAGTTGCACTAGCAGTAGTTGTATTTCCCTCGCCTTCAACAGCACCTGTTAGCGGGGGAGGTGCCATGGCGGCCAAAGAAGCAGTCTGGAGTGACGCACGTCGCTTCCGGGGATTTGGGGCTGCTGGTGCTGGTGCTGGTGCGGGTGTGGAAATGGGCACCATAGAGGCGCTTTCAAAGGGACCAGATCCTGTAAAGGGAGGAAGGTGCTGTTGCTGGTTTAGGGGATGCGTGGGTGTATTGGCGGCAACAGCTGTCTTGATGCGTTTGGAAGTGGGAGGAGATCTGTGCGGTATTGTAGAATATAGGTCAGTGAACCGTCCATTCTCGGATCAGCTGGTCGGCCAGCAAGCTTAGCACCTGAGATGACGCAGAGCAAAAGAATCAAAGATCGCAATCTGACACTGAAGGCATCATAAGAGTTGAGGTAGGATGCATGCCAGATGAGCGGACGGGAGGAAAACGGGGAAGGCCGATCGCAAGGAAGTAAATAAGGCTGGTTTTTTGTTTTGTGTTGACGACAGTTGCAACAACAAACTAAAAATTAAAAAAAATTAAAAAATACTCACGACATATTAGGAAGAGGAGGCCTCGACGCAAAAACCGGCCAATTCATCTGTAGAGATACGCAGATAAATTAGTTATATTTGGCCTGCCACAGTTTGGTCAAGTCGTTAATGAACGCGTTCAAGGAAATCGTTACACACTAGGATCGGAAGCGAGGATTACCACACGCCTGATCTCGAAGATCAAGCTGGGCTAGGAACATGAAGAGAATGGTGGGGGAACTTGAGAAATGATGGTACAAACACTGAAGGAAGAAAGGAAAACAGTTGGAAAAAGCGATTGGTAGGCAGGCGGATGGTGGGGGAAGAGGAGCGATAGAGGGAGTAGTATCCAGTGTAGGGCGACTTTTTGGGATGACAGGGCTTAGCAGCAAGTTGTCGCTAGAGGTATTAAGTGATTTTGGGCGTAGCTGATAGGAGGACAAGAGAAGGATAAATATGAAAAAAGTCCAGCAAAAGTATCAATCAATAGTGAGACCAAAGTACTCCGTAGGTAGGTGTGTAATTGTAAGTGGGTGGGATGACAGCATGCAAGTTGTTATGTACCTCGTTTGTAGCAGGTAGCTACAGGTAGAGGCGACAATTCGTCAAAGTAGAGCAGACAACTGTCCAAACGATGCCGATTATATCAGGAGGTTAACAAGGGCACAAGTTGTACGGATTCTCCCTGGGAGGAGGAAGGGAGGATGTAGGTAGATGTCTACCTACTGGGGGCAGGTATTAATCATGGTAATGTGATGGATGGGAGCGTGGCGGGCGGGCGGGCGAACACAATCTGGGCACAGACACTGGGCAAACTGGGCAGAGATGCGGGGAACTCCAAAACTTCTAACCTTGCTACGTATACCTCCATACTCCGTAATGTATGATACGACTCACTGCGGGAAATGCAACAGGAATGACGCTTTTTGGTGGGCAAAAAAGAAACAATGTGCCCATTCCCGCTTCGATTCACGCTGCCGTACCGTACGAGACTAGTACTGTATGTACATGCATTTCATCCACCTGAGCTTAAACTTCTCCTTGTCACCCGTTCCTCTTTATAATTAGGACAGCATCGTGCTGTACACACTAATTACTGACATTGAAAAGAAAAATTCGAAGTGTTCTAATATGTTGAGATCTTAGCTAGCCAGCCAGCCGTGCCCGGACGCAAGGGGGGAAAGGTGACCAAGATGAACAAATTTTCGGAACTTTGATCCTCCCGCTGCAGGTATGAGACCTTGAGCCTGGTTCATGCTACTTTAGCCACCATGTATCAGACCTGTATTTTAAGAGAGGGGAAGCGTGATAATTTCTTTTTTTACCTCTCCGCCCTCTTTTTTGTTTGATGAGGCGTTCCCAAATGTAACTAGTATCGTTGGAACACGAATACTCCGTAGTTCCCCCCCAAATGTAGAGCACATTATTAAAGCAACCTTCTTGGGACGAAGTGTCTATCAGCCGTTGGAAGCATTTTTGCCTCTTTTTCGACAACCACTGACGCAACCAGTGGCTTCGAAGCTTGGAAGCTTGTACGGAGTACGGAGTACGGGGTAACAAAAGCAATGACCAGCCGCTTAAGCCGACGGTGCCAAGATGTTAACGACGGCCGTATTTAGTAGTAGTTTTCAGTCTGCATTAGGAGCTGGACATTGGTAGCGGTGTTGATGGGATATTCGTCCAGCCTGGTTCTCAAATTTCGGGCGAAGATTGGGGTATGACCAAGTATTCGCCTCTATATGAAGGATTGGTAGCAGAAGGAAAGGCATAGAAGAATGACCAAAAGCCAGAACGTTGGCCAGTTTTATAGTAGAAATAAAGAAGCCTTGCTAGCAATGTGTGAATACTACACGTAACATGATGGAAATGAACTTGAAACTTCAATGGTGTGAGTGGAGGGGTAGACTCGAATGATCAAATGTTTCAATACGAGACAGTTTCTTGAATCGATCTCATGGCGGTTAAAATACGTGCTCTATATAACTATTGTAGCTCCTGCGTTCAAGAGTAAAGTTTGATCTCAAGGGAAATAAGCACAAAAATTCCCCGATTCAAAGCCATTTCCTACGGGGTAAGCTATTTAAATTCTCTGGTCGGTGGTAGTTGGATTGCTGCCCGGAGGTTTCCTCGTCTTTTTTCGGCGTTCTTTTTCTGCTGAGTACTAGTAGTACTGCGCTGTACTTCACGTAATAGAACACAAATTAATATATCTGTTTTCATTTTTGCTTTCTTATTTCTTTTATTTGATTTAGAAATTTAATTCGCGGGCCGAACTTCATTGCCAATTTTGGGGGCACATACTCCGTACATCAGGGCACATGGCGAAGCATGGCGAAACCCATAAAATGCAAACCGGGAGGGAAAAAAAAGTATTGAAGCTCTTTGTATTATACTTGTTGCGCCTTCGTTGCCCTATTTGGAGATGTTGAGAACTGGTACAGCAAAAGAAGGTACATGGTACGGCAACAAGGTACCCCTTCAATGAATCCGAGCTTAAAATTTTATCATATGTGGAGAATTTCTGGAACATTTCCTGCAACAGTATGTATATATACGCTTGATAAAGAATGTCAACCCAACGACAACCCACCACTGACCATCCCTCATCGTATATGTCACGCAATGTGCAGTGTAGTGGCTCAACGACAGAATCTGGACGCGTATGAAACTCGGCTGCAACTTCGGAAGACATGCAAAACCAAGCGTATCAACTTTTCAAAGATAGGTGCTGTGGTGTGTTACACACCCTTTGGGTAGTATCTTCGCAGCTACCGGGGATTGCTGGCGCTCCCATATGATCATCAATGATACGAGGTAGGATTCCCGTCGTAGAAGACATTCTAACTACCTCCTATTAACCTGCTTCGTGTCGCCATTCGAATAATTATTCTAGCTAGAATTAGACTTCTAGAACAAGAATAAAAGGAGAACCGGGCAAAAGATGGTGAATAACCGCATCTGAAGGGAGCAGACGAGAAAAACAATTCAATCCTCACCTGTCATTTCATGCCGTGAATTCAAGAATTTGAAACGCGGAGAACGCCTTACAAACCCTCTACTATGGCTGATATTTTCGTGCTGTGATGAGGAAAAGAAAACAACCCTTTGATAGCCTGAAAATTCGGAAGTCTCCCACGTCGTTTTGTCGAGACTTTGTCTGTGAGACGCCGAAAAAAAAAAAAAAGTCGAAAAAATGGTTTGCGCACAACGAACTCTTCTCTTGTGGGTGGGGAAGCTGGTTAACGGGAAGCCTTCTTTTGTGCAACGCATCGGGTCTAATCATTGGTCAGATAAAAATCCATTGGGCTGAGTTAAAACATCCCATACAGGGGAATTTTTTCCTCACAACTTGCTTCGTTTGGTCCAGCAAGAAGGGGAAAAAATAGGCAATAGGTTTGTGTGACAAGACAAAGGGTGTTGCTGCCGGGATATTTTCACTGTGGGGGATTTTCTTGTCAACCAATGATTCGCTGTGCTGTCATGGTACAAAACTCTGGACTGTACAATTAGAAGGGGTTTGTGCAGCTGTTGATTCTGTACGGTTGAAATAGAGATAACTAATGTTTCTTTCTTTCAAGTGAGAGGTGAAGAAAAAGTAGCATGGATTTCAAAATAACATCTCTGGTATGTTCTGTTATGCTCGAAAGGAGAGCAAAGGATCTTCCTTAAGAAAAATTCCAATTTTTGAATATATGGCATGCATGCACATTACAAAAACACCAAGGACAATATCTTTGTTGGGCTTTATTACCAGAGAGATCAAGACGACGTGGGATGTGTTCTCCTGGAGAAATCGTCTACGCTTTGATCAGTTGGCCAGGGTTTTCCGTTTCTTTCAGCTCGGCTCCGACCCGTCTTGACCACTGCGGATGGTTGATTTCATTTGTCTCCATGAATACTTTGGAAAATGCAGGTAATCTCAAAATAGGGCGCTGGACTCAAGGTGCACAAGCCAACCAGGGTTGGGGCAATACCAGCGTCAATACAGGAAAAAGTGAGTCCATCGAAAGTTGAGCGGAGAGAATATCATCCAGTTGGTAAAGATATTCCGTACTGCGAGCTGAAATGCGTTTCTATCAGCTTGCTGGACAGAACAGCTGTCGCTTATAGCCGCTAGGATATACGCAGCAGCACTCCGTAAGCAGGGCCTGTTAAGATATAAGATGTTTGTCAGAAGGACGGGATGCATCCATTGAAAAGGGGTGAGGAACCGACTCTTAGCCACTGTGGGTGTCCTTTTCGGCTGTGTGGTTTAGTCTCACCAGAGGGCTCAAGCTTTGCTGGGTAAAATGACATAACCCGTGATAAGCTAACCCTTAACGACCAAGGTAACTAGTTAGTTAGTTACTAGGCTGAAACACCAAAGGAAACATCAACAAATCCTGCAACGACCATACAGAATGCACCATTGATCGCATATTTTCGTCCGGAGATTCATCTGCATGATAGGCGCGTAATAAACTCCTTTGCTTCTACGTGAATTATCAGTGTTTCCATCCCTATCCCCTGTATAATCCTTCAAGACCTTACTACTGAGGAACCGAGAATCATCCAATGCGTGGCTCACACGGCATAGGTGTCCAAGGACGGAGTATTGGGCAATGGCAAAATGACAAAGTTACTCTTCCGTCTCCTTACTGTCTCCAAACACTAGCAAGCCCTGGAGCTTGGAACGAGTATTGAAGACCTGACTCTTGAGCTGGAATGGTCATAATGCGATCCGCCAATTGGACATCTCGGGTGTGCCCCTCCATGGGCCAAACAATATTATTACATATCCTCTTAAAAATTCCCCGTCCCATGTTGCCGACTAACCACTTAATGCCGCGCTAATTTGACAAGATACAACTTGGCTGCCAACCTGCAGAGACACCTAGAGTAGCGTGAGTGGTAGCCAAAGATAATTGTACTACGGAGCACTCCGAAGATAGAGTTGTTTAGATTGAAGCAACAGCTGGGTGCCCAAGTTTCAGAAAAGTCCTGTTGAAATTCAGTGAAAACATGTATAACAAGGCATTCCACTGATTATGACAGTGCATATATTCGCTATTTTTTCGCCAGTCAGTCCCGAGCATTTCGTCTTCCTCTTTTCCCAAGTCAAGGGACCACAATCAATGTAGGGTAGTTCGGGGGCGCAGATCTGAGATGTAGGCCACGCGTAGAAGCTTATTGAAACCAGAGATTTCCACTGTGGAGCCAGAATCACAATTGAGCTTTGAGAAAGAGCACTTGTTGATTTCCCAGCTATTAGAGATAATGTGGGGCTGCCTCCCAGAAATGTTTTTAGACATGCCCTTGGGAATCGGGGAAAAGGCACTAGGCGGGCTCTTAAAATCGGGCTTGGGTCATTGACATTTTGAACCTCGATGAGTTTTGCTGGAGTGGTAAAGTCTGTTGTTTTTGGATATTCCAAATCGAGTTTCGAAGCTTTGGGTTCCCTGAATGTTTGATCCTTCATGGCTAATCGTATCCTGGGGGGGTGTTCGTCAGCCTCGTTGCCCATTAGCACTTTGGATGAGTCTTCTACAGTGCTTTTTGTCATCAGGCAGAATGCGATGTCAATACATAATAGGGACTGTCTGAGCTCTATATCAAGGATTCAGGGTTGAACAGACCATGGTGAAACCCCTTCGTACTAGAAACGATCTTGGTAACAGACGGAGTTGAAAAACGGCTGTTTGTCGTCGCCCGGACCAATCACATCCTGCCAAGCCTGCTGCCAAGGCAACGCGCACAGCGAACTGGAACGTCTCGAAAGCGCTGCATCTTGCCCCTGAAGATGCATGGGGTTGAAGCTACTGGCAGCGCTGGCATTTTCCATATCCTTGCTGTGGCGTTGATGTGGTATGTGAAAATAGTCTTTCTTTGCCTTTGTTCTTTCGGGATGCCTGTTGATTCCCCCGCGTTTTCCGACCTCACATTCAGGGGCGGGGAACCCTCTTTATGCCACTTCAATCCACTGATTCCGCGATGATTTCCAGACGGTTTTACATCCGAATTAGCTACTTGTTTAGAGGTTTGTAGTGTAATACTGGGTTTCGAGTTTGGAATGATTCAATTTTACTATTCTGATAAAACTGCAGAACTCCATTTTTCAGTCGCTATCATTGCTGTTTTGTGTCCAGACTTTCTTCCCTCGTTCAGCCTTAATTGGATAACTATGAGTTGATTGTGTTCCATCAACAAACTTCTTTTTCCCTTTTAGGTGTTTTTGAAACGAACTATTACTGTTCAGCAATTCTTCAATGCTCTACTTTACCCCTTCTGGGAGTTCGCTAGTTCTGTTTTGAGAACTGACACTTCCTGAGTTTTGCCGTGTCTGAGCAACCCTGGGTTTAAAACCAGCAAAACTCTTTTGTGAGGCTGATCTGTCTTGGGATGGGCTTACGCCCGTGTTAGGAACTATTTGCTGGCTCCTTTGAGCAGTGATTTCATGCACTTCTATCGTTTTCTGAGAAAAACTGTAACAGAGCCTGTCACATATCTCCCGTCTGGAAGAGATGATTACACCCACTCCGCCATTGGGCATATTTTCGGAAACATACCAGGCACCAAGAGCTATCACCACTTTAATGATTATGCGCTACAGTTGCTAGTGCCAGGAACCGTTTCTACCTCAAGCACAGATTCTTTTAAATGCGGATAAATATAAGACTGCCCCATGCTTCGTTTTCGATTTTGTTCCATTAAGAATATTCAAAGAGCCTGTTTGATTGATAACTAGTTTATCTCCTAAGGCTGCTTTTACCTTTCATTCATATTTCCCAATTCCGTCTTATCCCACTGGTTGGGCTGGTGACATTTTTTGATATTTATTTGACTTTGGACATATTTGACAATCTCTCTCTCTTTTTTTTTTTTTTTTACCCCTAATCTTGCGGGCTCTGTCGAGTTGCTCTTTCTTTTGGAATAAGTTAAAAATCAGCGATCAGTGTCATTACTGGATTGTTTTACCAAGCCTGATCAATATTGAAAGTCCCAAAAATATCTTTATTTTCTGGAAACCATTGGAGGAATTATGTCCCCCACAATCCGTTCTGCCTCGCTTCCGATGGAGGTTCGTGATTATCGATCCACGACACCTTTGTATATGGACTGTAAGGAACACCGTATCCATAAACATCGAAAAACGTCGTCCACTGGTGGAGGCCGGGCATGGACTGAAGAAGAGGTACGCATGATCCAACATTAAATGACCTGTTATTCAGCTCAAAAAGCTAACATGTTCATAGGAGGCGTATCTGATAAGGACGCGCCTGCACAAAATGCCTTACAAGCACATTGCTACCCACTTACAAAAGACTGAACTTGCTTGCCGCCTCCACTATCATCAGATGTCCTACGGTAGCAGTCGTCGGAGACGCACGGAGTCTGTGTCCTCCGTTAATTCGCTTTCAGCACTGTCCACGACACAAGAATGTCCTCTCGAATATAAAGCATCTGTTCACATGTCTACCCCAATATCTCCCCCAAGCCCCCGATCGGTAATTCATTCCCGAGCATCCTCCGTAGACGACTCCCCTCATCAAACACGACCTCATGTTTCCATCCTTCCGAAACCTAACGCTTCCACGCTCCATTCTATGCAGTCGACTCCCGCAAACCTAAACAGATCACTTCAATTAGATACATCTTTTTCCCAGAGCCATGACTTCGATAATCATGAGCACATCGATACCATCCGTCTCCGCCGCCTTTATGATACCTACCGCCATTCTTTCTGGTCACGAATTGCATCTGATTACTCGAAAGGCCTCAGCTTTCCAGTTGCCAAACTTGAAGAGGCATTCTTCCACGCAATATTCAGTTCGTATGGAGGCCGTGCCGCATCCCTTCCTACTCCAGGGTTCAGCCCACCGGAAACAGCCTGCGAGCTACAGAAGGCAACGTACAGCGCTCCTGTGGTTTCTGCCGATGGTGGATTCCACGCCATCAATGGCCCTATCTCATCGGCTATCACAGCGCTGAGCAACCCCATAAATGGCCATAGCCCTGTCGAGAAATGCGCTGTGGCTTCTTTGCTTACGTTTGAAAAGGACGTTTGGGCCCCAAAGCGAGTCACGAGTACGTGAACTACTCCATACTCCGGACGGACATGCCAGCACTCTATATAAGGCTTTAAATACACTCGCATGTTCTTGAGGATGTTCAAACATTCTCCACGCGACTCTTTGTTGAAGATACTTTTCAGTAAACTTTTTTTTTCTTGATAATTTCTTAGCCTCATTTTTCTCTTCATCGACCTCGACTTTGTATTATGATAATGATATGTAACCCGGCCACATTTCCTATGTTCTTTCCTTGTCACTGCTAGAGTTTCGTGAGAGAAGTTTACGCCTTTTTGTCCTTTTTTTCCCTTTCCCTTCTGCGTTGTCTTCTTAATGCCTTTCTTTCAATTCTTTTTCTAATTCAATCTGTTCGCTCGCTCTTTCATCAACAACTGACTCCATGCACCGGGGTAAAGCGAATCGGCGTCAGGAGGAGCAGAAGATCTGGGGAGTTTCTTATGTTTCATGCACTGTACAACTTTTCGGCTTGATAACGTGTCTCTTCTGTATATGGGCTGAAAACGACATGTAGATTTTATATGCTACGTACCTAGGGATGCAAGATAGAGGGAGAATTTATCGCCGCCGTTTGACGGTTATCCTCGCCAGAATAGCTGCTGGATTGAGAGATATGTTTATCTCGTTGGCGATATCTTTTTAAAAAAACATAAAACAATTGAGCCGACACTATCACACAACCACATTCCCTTATTCCAATTTATAGGCATAATATATACATCGCAGTGCAAATCACCAGTTCGCGAAGGCTTTTTTGAAACTGGGAATTTTGCTGAGAAGGTGGACGCGGCATTCGTATTACTAAGAAGTCACTGTTTTCTGCAGAAATCGCTCGAGCCGGGTGCTGAAGATTAGAAACAGAGCGTGGCACGGCTTCGACGCATAAAGCCTACCAGACAAGACGTGTGGTGCTTTGGAGCCGTGAGAGGTCAAATTATAACTGGCTCCGCATATCTTGCTAAGTACCGTTCATGGAGACCGTCATCATCACCACCTTCACAAATGCCTACGAACACGGCTATGGATGCATGCTCGCGTTGATGTAGGTAAAGTCTCATGTGTGCAAAATGCACCATGTTAGATATATTAGTAAATGTCTGCGAGACGGCAAATGGACCTCTATCGTCTGCTGCATATCAGGGCCTTGAATCCAGGGATGGAACGGGTAGGAATGGAACGCCGAATTTCAACTACAGTGGCCTGGTGTTCCTAGTAGTTTCCCATCGAACATCAACTGTGCTTCATCCACCCTAATATTCTTCCATTCAAAGAGTACGCGCGTTTCAAATAAACGTAAAGCACACTCCGGTTGTTGAGTTTTCCAATGCTGTTTGAAGTTACAGCTCCATTCAAAGGCACCCTACGACACGAATGCGGAGGTGGAGGTCCGTTGCACCAACTGCCTCATCCTCTTCGTTATCGGGGGTACCTGCGTTAGTTTGTATGTATGACATTATGCAACTTAATATTTCCCGATCACTTCAAGGACATGGATGATTTTGGTCAGATTCTCCGTACTTTAGTTGTTCCTCCTTTCTCCTGCGATCTCCTGTTGTTGTTTATTCGGGTAAAAGGCCATTTGCAAAGTGAAAGCAATTCTGGAGGTGGCTCATTAACCAAAAGATTTGAAACAAGCACCAACGGAATGTAATCGATATTTTTACTGCTGAGAGTTGGTGATAGCTGGAAACAAAAAGTTGCGCCGTAGGTGTTTCATCCTAGCAGGCAGGGGCCCCAACTCAACGTAAAAAAGGAACTCTTTGTCAGTTGTTCTCCGAGCATTTGATGAGCGCAGTAGGTGTTGGATATTTTAAACTTTCTTATCTGCGTAGTTGGATGGGTGCCACGATGCCGAGGACATGGCTGGTAAAGAGTTGCGGAGTCTAAGAGAAAAGCTCGGGCTATTTGTTCACCCTTCGGGTTGTCTATGGAGGCCATTGTTTGGTAAGTTCTTCCAAAGCAATCTCTTATTACAGTCAGAGTCGTCGGAGCTAATGCGTGGATTGTAGCCCCCACTCCCAAAGGGAGAGAAGCTCGAGCGCACCATTGTCTAGGAGGCCGCAGATACTGAAGGTGAAGAGGATCCTGCTCAGACACTCTTATCATTCCTGTTAGTTCCATTTTTCCAACAGCGGAGGTCAGAACCAATCATTACCACCGAGTGAACTTTTGCCCTTTGTCTCAATGAACTTTTGAAGGTTACTCTTTTGGTCGAGAATAAATAACAAAGTTCCAGGGTTTCGATTATTTCCCAGGTTGCAAAAAGCCCCGCACTAGAGCTTTGACGTTCCCCAGACTTTTTGTTAAAATTTCGTTGGTTTTAAATGGTTGGAAACGAGTGGCTATCGTGAATTCAAAATTATTTCTTAGCTTATTTGCTTTTTTTAAAGTGAGGCCGTCATGGGCCGCCCGAAAATCCATAACGGTGTGGACAAAAGGTGGTGACCTGGTGGCTCCCGTGAAAAAAAAAGAACAATGGAACTGTGCCTGGAAGGGATAGAGCAGAAAAGCCGGTTGCGCCGATGGTAGTAGCACCTGCAGGAACTCATTCTTGAGCTAATTTGTTGAGGTGAGTTACAGAGCTGCGAATGGCTCAACTACTGGAAAACATAAATGCCGAAGATCTTAGGAAGCTACTCCTTAATGTGCTTGGAGATAAATTGAACATGTGGTGTACGTAACGCTTAGCAATAGTAGCGTGGATGGGCTAGCTTTAATATCGGAACAGACAAGAATGACAGTGTAGTTGGTCGTCTAAACAGGCTCAGCAAGCTGGAGATAAACTCGAGTTGGAATGCTATCAACACTCCCGGAGGATTGATTTTCCACCTCGCATTTCAACTGAACCTGGCCCGTTTGCCCCCACTTAGTATGAAATGGCTCTCTTCGTGGCGTCCGCTCAAAAAAGCAAAGCCATGCAGAAAATGAATTGATCGACAGTAGTATGGAGTACAAAGCAGAATCCAGCGGGTCGCAAGCAGTCTCACTTTATGATTCGACTGTCCTCCTTGATATTCTCCTTGTGTGGCTCAGGCCCCCACCTGTCAGTATGGAGGCCGTATGTCGAAGCTAAAAATTTGCAATCAATCTTGCAACAGGGTAGACGATTTTTGACAGAAGGGTTGAAAGAAACGCCATCCAAGCTAATCTTTCGAGACCCTGTCAAACCACAGAGGTATTGAGCAAGCTGGCGATTGATTAGTACTGAGTTAACTGACAGGCATGTTGATCTGGCACCAACTCACCGTATCTCGTTGGTTGTTGATTCAAGGGTTGTCATTCTTTTAGGTTTTGAATATTAATGAGCATTTTATTTGAAATGCCTTGGTGAGGTAGGAGTACGGAGTATAGGATTGCGACAATAATTGCGGTTATTAATAGATTTGTGCTCACGTGCTCCGGCTATTAGCCGTGGAGCCCATCATTGCTGCGCTGTAAGCGCCAATCCTTAACCTTGTTGGGTTTCGCGCCCACATTGTTCCCTGGCCATCCCCTGACCGATTTCACATCAAGAAAATGCCCTCCTCCGTGCGTTTATGATACGTAATTGCTACATGGCGGCCACGAACCCAGAACCGGAATGGCCTGGGCGTTTGTTTCCCGTCATTCATGCTTAGGAGCCAATTGGCTCGGCGTTTTTACCTAGTAACCAGCGGCCAAAATTGCTCCTATCGCCCCAGGCCGTAAGTCGGTTTTGTGGACTTGATAGTTCACAATCTCGTGGTATGATGTGTCCTGCCAGTACTCCGTTTCTGGAGAATCATTAACCGGATTCTGCGTGGCCTTGGTTGGTATGGTATCCTGGGAATTAGATACTACGGAGTACAAAAGATCAAAATGTTTTGCCAAGATTTTGCTGGTTCTCGGCTCTTAGTCTCCCAAGGGGTAGATTTCCGCAAGACTAACATGGATTGCAGTAGCAGTAGTATACCCGTCAAGTGCAGCGGACTTATTTGGCTTGTAAATCAATCTAGAGAATAGCATATCTAATTATCTGTGGCCCAGTCGACAATCGACAATCGACAATCGTTGTTTGGTTTCGTCCTATCCAGCAACGTCTAGAAGAGGCAAGGGAGCGGCAATGTGGAAAGTACCTGCAGCTCTTGAAATAGTTAATGATAGGCGAGTCGTGGTTCTTGAGTCCAGGGAGTTACTACAAGCCAGAAAATAACAGCTCCAGGGGCCGACCTGTGGCCTGCGCCGTAAGTCAGTTTCGCTTCTTTGCTTTTTATTTCATTGAGCGTCTACCTTCAGTCGACGCAGCTAGCGTGTCAGAACATAGTACCTGGGTGAGGAGGGGAGAAACAGATTCCTATTCTCTTTGATGTCCTCCACGTGCTCTAGGATCCTCTTACCCGACTTCATTGTCACCAACTGATATCATGAACTTTCTCAAGTTGTGTATCAGTCAATGCGGCGCTAGGGTATAGCTCCCAAACCAATTCTCGGCATCTTGATGTTCGAGCCGACTTTATGGCCGCTAAAACATCCAGGGTGGCTGCGATTGGTTCTAGGGTTCAGGGTGTTTGAATAGTTGCAAAGCAAGTAATGGGTGATCATGGCTCGTTCGCCTTTTTTCCAACACATCTGGTGAGCAACCCCTCGACAGAACCATCGTACCGGAGCCGAGATAGACGTCTGCTACTTCTTTCAATCCTGGATGGTGTCAGCGGGGATCTTTTTGGGGGCAGTTTTCTCCATCTCTGTATGGCTCCCACCCTTGAAGAGCGGCCAGAGTCCAGAGAAAGGCTGGCGCTTAGCTGCAGGCACTCCAAATGACCACCATGTCGCCGTTCATCATTCTCAGGTGGCACAGTTTTACGTCTAGTGGGGTCTTGATTGTCCAAAGGGCCGTGTAGGAGTTCTCTTGCATCGCCCCATACACTGTTCAAGGCCTCTCCGTGTTATCATTGCGATGGACTTGTGGTTTTCGGGCTTTGGGGACATCTAGTGCGGAACACCCGAAAACCCTGACCAGCTTTATTTTCCGGGAAGGGAGTATCATGTTATAATGCATACGAGTACTGACTATAAAAAACTGGCCCTCTCCGTTCTTCCTGGGAAATTTAATTCACTCCATCTTGAGATTGCTCTCCTCAGTACAATTTTCATGCGTTTGCCGCCGTGATTTGCTCGCTCTTACATTTTATTCGCTCCTCCTCGCCTATATTGAAACCAAAGGAAGACCAGGCTATAGTCAAGCTTCCCGCCCGCATGGATAGCCCAATGGCGTCTGAAGGGCATTCCCCATGCGAAGAATACTCCACAAGTGAAGAGCATCCCGCTGGAATTGCTTCCTCTTGGGGGGAACTATCCTACCCCAGTCGAGGACCCGATATCAACGGGTACTTGGATCCAGAATGGATTTCTCAACATCCGGTACAGAGACGTTAGCGCTCGTATATTATGCGCCTGTGTGCTAACTGTAAAGTTCTATAGAATTTCCCAGCCTCTCTGAATCAATTCGTTACTGCGGCCCACACAAATACTTCCATGCCGACACCAATTAGCCTTTCCAGCACACCTTTTCTTGAACCAAGGCAGAGCCCGTCACAAACACATCATGATCTTCAATATCGTGATATCGTAGATTCTGCATCGCATCATGGCCTCGGGATAAGTGGGCCGAATGCCACAAACTATATGCTACCCGCTATCTTGACTTATGATCATCCTCATCGCGAAACAATAGATAATCATTTTTCGCCAGAATCTCAGGTAGGAGAGTTTGGTCTAAGGCCTTTTAACAGCTCCACGAAACCTAGCACTCCAGTTACGCGACCGAATCCGGGAAGGAGCCATGTGCCAATTGCGCCCAACCCTGATGGAATTATTCAACTCCTGCAGCGTGACAGGAAAAGAAATCAAGGTGCAGAAATCTCACGGCGCCGTCGGTCAGGGTCGACTCGAAGAAATTCGGGGCAAAGATCAAGGCCATCGCAGATGGACCTCGAGAACGAAGCTGTCCGAATAATGAGAATAGAGCAGAACTTACCTTGGAGGGAGATTGTGATAAGGATAAATGCCAAATTTGGAACAAATTATTCAGCTTCTTGTCTTCAGATGCGGATGACACGTATGAAGCATCGAGCCCTGCAATGGCCCGACGAGAATGTGAGTACGTGTCCCTTATCCCGTTCGATCCCCACGTATGCCCGTCTTATAATATTCTACAGGTCCAAGCGCTTCAGCAAGCATATGAATTCTGGGAATCGGCAAAGTTTGAGATCATATCGCAGAAGGTTTGTATTCTTTTGAGTTATTCTTTGTTCAGTGATCCATTGATTTTTCCCCCCCTTACTTTCATCACTACCTCCTTCTCCCGTTTCCTTTCTTTCCCTGACTTATTTTCTTTTCCATTCATTGCAGATGCAAGAGTTCGGAGCAGGATTTCTTTCAGCCTCTCAATGCGAACTAAAATGGCATGAGCTTAGAGGAAATATTCATACCCTAGAAGAAGAACCTGAAGGTTCCGAAACCCCTCGTCGTCGCCGCCAGCGCAAAACACGAAAATATTTTCGATCGAGATAACGTTGTATATTAATCCTTCGCTTCCGGTTTCCGTCACGTCCTTCCGAGATACCCCTTGATCCGTTACTTTACGTTCTTTACCAAATGAATTTGGCTCTGGAAGTTTTTAATACTTCGCTCCAGCCTACCCGCATACTTGGTTTTACTTCTAAACATCATATTTGCATCCTCGAGACCCGGGCTTGACAAAGGTAAACAGGTGCACGCCCCACCTGCATTAGAAATTTGTTTTAACCCTGCAGAGTTACATTTCGATTGTTTTGCGCATTTTAGCTTTCAGCTTCTCTGCATTTTCTAATATTTTTCTTGTCTCTTTTGTTTGGAACGATGGTAGCGATTGGCATTTTTGTTCTGTCCCCCTTTCATTCATCTTCTTCTCTGGCAATATCTGCGGAACAACTCCGCCACCTTAATGATCTGCAGGTTGAGAACCATTCTAGTTCATGTTTTTATTTTAATACCGCTTTTCATTCTTATTTTAATTTTCAATGATTCCCCATGAACAATGAGTGATATCTACACCATCATTTTCTAAAGATTTAATGCATTTCTCGGTCGCTTTATCTTATCCACCTAATTTTAACCTATTCTAAGATTCACAGGTAAATTTTAATGTTGATACCTATTTTCTTTGCAGGTTACGTCTTGGCTTCACTTTTGTTGGGTTGGGAGTTTGGGTATGAGATAGCGAAAAGCAATCGAGCCTTTAGAGTTTGTGTTCCCTATAGTTCGATACGGCCTTGTCGCTAAGCACTAATGACTTTTTAACTGCAGTCCCCGCGTTCGGGAAAACTAGCAGCGAAGTGGGGTGGAGAACAGACTTAGCCCCTCGGAAATGCCAATACCTTGAAAATGTTAGGGGAAAGAGCTTAAGACCGCGTTGAAAGGATGATAAAATGATCGATGCTACAATGCGGATTGGTTCATTGCCCGTCCATACGAACAGCATCCCGAACACGACTTGTCAGTATTATCACGGCCTATACAGATATCAATGTCTCGATATAGATACCACGCTCAACACTTAAACCAGGTATGAGTCTTTCGGACGCTGCGTCAAAAGGGGCGTCCGTAGTTGACTAATGGTTTCTTAGATAGATAAACAGCGGCTTTATGGGCTAAATAATATTAACTACTACGACGGAGTACTCTCTACTAGGTGCTGTATTCCTGCGAAAATACAAGTACTAATCTTTTATCAACAAGCGCGAGCGTAAATACCCTCACACCAGCAGGAATATAATGCAGACGAACTGTACACGATCATGGGCGGGCAAAGTAGTACCTATCCAGCCCAGAAACACTCCCATCCCCCGCAGCTATGCGTAGGCTCCTTGATGCTGTCACAAAGGACTAACTAACTATCCCTGCTAGACTTAGTTAACTGCGGGCGGACACACGGGCAACTAAGTTAGTTGATGGAGAAACCCCCGCTAGTTGGTGAGGGGATAAACGCTAGTGCTCCCGGCGCTTAATCTTATGGACAGATGTAGGTGGGCGATTGGTTGATCTCACCCCTCTTTTCGCTGCCCAAATGTCCCAGGCTGTCAACGAAATAGATAAGTGTGTTGCATGCGTGGCAACATTTTATTGACCATGTAACTACTCCGTACGGTGAAGAAGACCTGATTTTTGCCATGTTTCATTGTTGAAGTGGAAGAGAAGTAGTGCGGAGGACTACTAGTAGTTGTACAGCGCTAGATGTTGTCCCATGCGGCAATGCCCGTTGTCACCGGGCTTTGGATATCGAAAACTGAACTACTACTTTAAACCTGGTTAGGCTGGAGCCTCGCCTGCTATGCATCCGCTGTAGTTGGTCAAATAAGGAGACAGGAGCAAGGAAGGAGGAAATTGAGCAAGTACCCCTGCTTGCTGATTGCCACCTTACTGCCTCTCAGTCCGAGTTACACTGATGCTGGGAACCGGGCCCGCGTGACATTCTCCATGCTCATTGTGCATTTCTGCTGACTCCGGGTATTGATTAGGGGCCGTCGCATTATCTTGGACAAAGAGGACCGCCTGCATGGACCCCAAATCTCTTAGATGAACCACGGGAATGGACAGCGGGCAAAGAAATGATGTTAACCTTTGCATGTTGCGCACGGGGCTCTTAATAGATACTTAGAAGGCTTTATATGGTTTTCTCTCATCAGTTCATAATAGCATATGGGTAACCGGTCAATTTTAAGAATGATTGTGTCACTCGTAGATAAGTAGTCGAATACCTAAATAGGCCTCGTTATCTCGTTATTCTCACCATGCAAGATCACTTTAGAGGATGAGGAATCATAACCCATGTATCTAAAATAACAATAATAATAATGATATGAAAGTATATATTATACTCCCATTTGTAGATGAAAATGGAAGATCGCTGTGTCATTGTCATTCGGCCCCCTCTACAACTACTCCTCCGCTGCCTTTATCATTCTCATCCTCGTCCTCATCCTCTTCAACAATCGGAAACGTCAATAGAGCCGCTATGCCGCCCAGGCCATCTAGCCTTCGCCCACTTTCATGGTCGGAACTCAAAACCCGGACTTCCCCCCCATCAACGTCCCGCACTCGATCAACGAGCGAGACCCACCTGTGCCTCTCAGCAACGTTCTGAGCTCGAAATAATCTGTTTGATATTATTAAAACTCCACCACCGCGACCTACCGCACCTTGTTCCACAGCTGATTCCACCTCTCGAGGACCGTAGGTGGCTTTGTTGGTTTCCCTGCGTAGCTCAGAGAAGAATTTGTCCATGAGTGAGGTTTCCTTCGCGTATTTGGTGTTTGAGAGGAGCGATTGCACGGATGGGGACTGAAGAACCTCAGCAAGCGAGTGCATGTGGCCGGAGGAGGAATGCACGACAACAATGTTCTGTAGTAGGGCCTTCAAGCCCGGGGAGGATGTATTCGCTGCAGACTGGATGTGTTTTTGGAATCCAGCCGCTGTGAAGCCGGGGGATGCTAAAAGTATTGGCTTGGTAGATGCGTTGTTGGCTGAACTCGCTGACTGGGATTGACGGGATGTTGAATCAACCTCGAGCAAGCGGAGGAGCGTATCGAGAGTGTTTTGGTAAAATTTTGTCAAAGCCTTTATGATAACTGCGTCAGCGTACGGGCGCTTGTTTGGAAGGGTTCCAATTACGACTATGGTTATCGTTGTTTACCTTGTCGTGATCAGTTCCGCCTTGCCTCTTCCGCGGAATGGCTAATTCGACTTTCTGCTTCAATACGGTCTGAAATTGACCTATAAAGCAGATATGCGCCAGTCCTTCCTGCATTACAACAGCCACAGCCTCAGCCCTTCTATTCCCTCCTTCATCCACCGCTTCCTTCAGCATTTCAACCGCGACACTGTCCCATCCTCCAGCTTCGCTTGAAGATTCTACTTGCTTCTCCAGCGTGAAGTTCCGTTGTAGTTCCAGGTCGAGTGTATGATGCTGTCCAATTTTGGTGTATGGGTTCTCCGCCACGACTCGACCTGACACATGCAGCTGCGAACTTTGGGGGTCGAAATCTAAGCTTTTAACACGGATTTGCAGCGTCATATGTACTCGAGAGGAGCTTGTAGTTCCGGTACTAGCCGTGGTAGTAACGCGACGGATCGCGCTCGCTTTGAGAAGGTCATCAGGTCGGATGAGGTTATAGCAATGCCACTGAACCAAGAAAGCACCACAATTAGCTATGCAACGGACTTAAAATATGTGCAGCATTTTGGTAATCCTTGTCGTCATGCAAAGGCTAGGTTGAATTTGACTGCTATTTGTAGCATACCATGTCCTCTGGCTCTTCGGGGTAGAGCGTGACCGAACCAGAACCATCCCGCTCGATGTTCTGTTTGATCAGCCGCATTTCAAACCACGGACTATCTGTGAAAATCCAAAAGCTAAATATTTACACAGGAGGTTAGCAATGCCCCTGCGTATTTTATCAAAGGTGGAGCTAGGTCTTTATTTCTCAACCACCTCGTGGTTACTAGCCTTTGGAATTGACATATCACGAAGGGGCGCGGAGGCGCGGAGTGATGGGTGGATCAAGTGGCCTGCCAGAATCATGCCAATTTGCCAACCCCGCGATTAACAAAAGAGGATCACAACAGCGTCAATGGCGGCTTAAGGCTTGAAGGCACGGCGCAAGATCCGTCGAGGCGGCTAATGAGTCACGACACGAAATTACGAGTATTATCCCAAAATGGGGGAGCCGGATTCGATGAGAAGGATGCAGCGCAGATAAACGTCAGTTGGGGCGCTCTCCAAAGCTGGAGGCGAAAAAAGGTAAATAGTAAGTACTATCTGCGACTTTTCATTCCTCAACCATTTTATTTCTCCACCCAACTAGTACTTTATCTACGAGTATATAAAGCGTATGGGTACCACCATTCAACGTTTTAAAAGCATCGCATTAAATTCAGTTCTGAAATCTGCTTCCTCTCTGGGCGGGAGTAGGCTATCGAACAGTACTATGGCTCCGTTGGCATTTCAATCGACCTATAAATTGAACTCGGGATATGAGATCCCAGTTCTCGGATTTGGCGTAAGTACTACGCCGTATCCTTGTTTCAATCAATGTTACTCATAACGGGTAGAGAAGAGATATCTGCGCCTATTAAGCGAGTTCTCTCCCAGGTTATTGAATAATAGTAGTACGGAGTAACTAGTACATCTTCCTTCCGACTAGTGCTTGGCTAACTGGTTGATCTAGGTCTATCAAATGTTTGTCCCCGGATCTCATTCGTTGGCAGATCCCATGCCATGAACCTCCGAAACGTGTTCTCACTTACGTGCTATCTGGCAGACCTCCGGAAAAAACTGAGAAAGCAGTGGTGAAGGCTCTCCAAGTGGGATATAGACATGTACGCATCACCTCTTTATGTTCTTCTCTAGTTCCACATCCAATCATCATACTACTGGGAATTTTAACAAAGCTATCCCGCTCTTAGCTATGGGGCCAGTTTTTGCTAATTGCTCTATAGATCGATTCTGCGAAAGGCTATCGTAATGAAGCCGAATGCGGAGAGGCTATCCGTGCGTCTGGCCTCAAGCGTTCGGACGTTTTCTTCACCACAAAGGTGCCAAAGCTGGCCATGGGATACCAGCAAACCAAGGACTCCATCGAGTCTAGTCTCAAAGCGACCAATTTTGATTATATTGATCTGTAAGCACCACTTCCCGTGTGTATGGACAAGAAAATGTGATGTATATAACAATAGCGTCACCTAAACTTTCTTCCTGTAGAATGCTCATTCACGCCCCATATGGCGGACGGGAAGCCCGTGAAGGATCCTGGCGGGCTCTTGTGGAAGCACAAAGAGAAGGCAAAATACGCTCCATTGGGGTTTCCAACTATGGTGTCCACCATCTCGACGAACTGGAAGAATACAACAAACATATCGGTGGGAAAATCGACGTTGGTCAGTATGAACTGCACCCCTGGCTTGCTCGTCCAGATATCGTGAAGTGGCTACAAAAGCGCAATGTCATTATTGAGGCTTATAGCCCCCTCGTGCAAGCAACTAAGATGGGTGACCCCCTGATCAAGAAACTGTCCCAGAGGCATAATAAGTCACCTGGGCAAATCCTCCTTCGATGGAGTTTGCAGAAGGTAACAGACCTTCGTCGTTGGGTCCAGCTTGACTATTGTTTGTTTTGTGGGATTGTTGACACGTATTAATGGCTGACTAGGGCTTCGTTCCTCTTCCTAAATCCGTGCATGATAATCGTATTGAGGAGAATTCTAAGATTTTTGACTTTGAACTCTCTGCTGAAGACATGGAGACACTTAACACAGGTCAATATCACCATGTTTGCTGGGATCCTACAGTGAGCAGGGATTAACCGCCAGACTCATTTGACACAGTGACAATGTGTGATGCCAGGCCATGCATGGCTGTTTGATAATGTCTGTTAGATTATTAGATTATGGATACTATATACATAAATGAAAAATGGTATTTTTTCTTTTTTTTTTTTTTTTCGGCACAATGTAGTTTCCATACCACTGTATCTTGTGTTCTTTCTTCAAACACTGCATAAACGAGGAACCAGATGATATGAAAGAAGTGCCATGATTGAAACAAGTGATAGATAAAAACCTAGGCAACAGGAACATAGATGCGCTGATTTCACTTCTTATTAGGCCTGTTGTTGCCATTTGGCTCTCACTTACACCATTCACAACAAACACACAAAGGGGAAGTTCCATATTCATGCAAACAGGTAACAATCCATTCCTACAGCTGTGTCCCTCTCCTTTAAATAGTAGCATCGAAAAATTGAGAGCCTATTTAAAACTCCTGAACCTTTTTATTCCTTCCACTGTCCTCCTCGCCTTTACTCACTGGATCCTATCTTTTGATCACAGCCCCTATTTTTCAACTTGATATTTGGCGTCCTCTATTCAAGACTTGCTTTCAATCCCTCTTTTATCATCCTCTCGAATGCTTTAACTGTCCATATCATTGCAATTACCACCGCCGTATACCTTGCCACAAGGGGGTTAACAAAAAAGAAGGAGGGGGGACTAGCAGAACACTACTGGGTTGGTTGTGCCTATCTGCATATACTTTTGTAGACAGGTTTATTGACATATTTTGAGAGGTACCAGTGATCCTCTCTCACAGAGTCATCCCCTTCAAACATATTCAAAATGCGCAGAAAACCCTGGGTCAGTAAATCGCACCCATTACCCCGTTTCGAGTACATGTCACGAAACCGTCGAGCGGTCTTCGGTGATCCGCCATCCGCATATCTGGCTGCAGTAATAGAAAGAAATGAACGAGCACGCCAGAAACGAGAACAGGCGAGGTTGGAGAATGAGCAGAGCCAGGTCGAGGAGGAGTTACCTAGGAAGCGGCCCGGTCCTAATAATAATCAAGTCAATACATTTCATACTCGAACAGACTGTGACGATATCTTATGGTCGGGTAGTGCGACACCAGCTTCAAACACGCATCCTGCCTCCGGGACTAGTCATTCTCAAATTTTTGATTCGGAATCGAATTGGGAGTCCCACGAACAGAGCGATAATACAAGCACAGATCAGACCAACGATGAAGGGCATTATATCGAAGAATATGAAAATGAAGGGACGGAATATAGCCAGGAAGATGCAGAGTATGAGGGGCCTGAAGGGGTCGCAGATGGAGCAGAAGGATTTCAAGATTCTGATGACGGCGATAATGATGCTGAGATGGCCGACGACGATAAAATTAACATCCAAGGACAGGATTGGCGCTCATCCGAGATAACCGTGCTGGACAAAGAGCAAGAAGGCGTGGACGACCATCAAGTACAGCCTTTAAAGTCTAACATCCTCATATTAAGAATGGAAGAACAGGTAAACCGGGCGACAGAAACGATATCCTGGTGAACAAAGAAATCTGTGCTCCTTCCCCTGTACGGGTCAATTGGGGCTCCACCACTGCAAATTTGCTAGTATTCACTTCCAACAACGCCATCATAACTCCCAATGAACATGCGGAGCATCCTAGTGCCACAATATCACACCGTTCATTTTCCCATGCGTTTCCTGTTCCTGGTACCATATTTGTTGATCCTATTGATTTCGACGATGACGACATCCGATCGTTCGCACACAACTTCACTACCAATCGCTCAAAAAAAATTTCGAAGATAATGATGCTCTAGAAATCGAGAATCTAGCACCTGTGGAAGTTAACTCCCAGGATTTAAATTCTCGATTAGTAGGCAATCGCCACATCCCAGTCTCGCTGAGCGAAGACGTGTTCCATACTGGCAGCTCTCGGACCGTGATGCTGCCCACTTTAATTGCGTCCGCATCTCAGAGTGCTTTTACTACCGATCAGAATTTCTCAAATCAGGATGAACCTTTCTGTGAAGAGAATGATAATGGTGCCGTGCACTACACCGACGAGTTCTCATCCGAGCTTGGATATCAGAATCTGGATTGGTAACTTTTCTTTTGATACCTAGGTTTCTCCCAGTTCTAGGGAACCAACCACGACAGTATCCGATCTCTATCCTTGAGGCAACACGCCATTTTGTATCCACCTATCTTTATAACTCTTTCTGGTCCCATTGGTCCAATAGTCGCCCCTTATTTGTCTTTTATGAGTTGTGTATTTGGAAGAAGGTTGTTCGGATTTTCTTCAACTATGTCTTAGTTTTAACTGGTCTTTGCTGTTTTACCGCTATCCTCCTCATAAAGTTTTGCTTCCATTCCAGAAAACAATGAAATGTTTCCTAAGGTAACAGAAGGAAAAGGGGCATCTCCAGCGATGTCAAATTTTTTGATCTGGCGCCTTCCAGGAGCCTAATGGAAGAAAGTATTCGAAAACTGGCGGACAGGCCTTTCCGGCATTTTGTCAAAATGAACGGACTGCTATTTCTTCATCGCCTCCTTCCTCATTCTCTTTCGTGTATTGTGCCTGTCAGGGTAGGTGGTCGACCGAGATATGAGATTTTGCGGTGGGAAATCGCCTAAAGTGGGCTCATAGCCTTGACAACAATTAATTAACTTCGATTCCCTCAATCTGCAGCTTTTCTTTCTTAAAAAAAGGAAAAAAAGAAGGAAAAAAAAGAATCCCAAATGTGGCCTGTCAGGTCTTTACGTATGTATGTGTGGTCCATTTCATGCAGCACAAATGTCTCCAAAACAGATCTACAGAAATTAGTCCAAGCCAAAAAAGTGCAGTAATTCTTCTTCCGCCGAGCGAACATCTAGAGCAGAGATTTGGGCCACAAAATTAGCACGTATAGGCCGCAAGATGCAGCAGAGAAAAAAATTTGAACGGTTTTGGAAATAAATTTTCATTTTGGATATCCGACGAGTTCCGAGGGGGGACATGGGAAAAGGGCAAGGAAAAGGGAAAAGGATAAAGAAAAATTTAACTTGAAATGCAAAGAAAATGCTTTCAAGTAAAAGGATTTTCGGAAATGCAGGGAGGCTGTGTTGTGTTGTTGGTAATTTTCAAGAGAGGAAAAGAGATGAACAGGGGAAAAGGAAAGGGGCAAATTTTAAAAATAAAAGAAGACAGAAGGGACTTATCAGGCATGCGCATAGTTTCAATTCAAGGAAGAAAATGGGAAAATTACAAGCAAAAAAAGAAAGAAACCGCTATGCCTCCCTCTATCTTTTCTTCTCGTTTATATTGCCATGCATGTCGCGTCAACGTAAGCCCCCGCACGCCCCCATTCATTATAAACGCCTGAAGAAAAATCGCTGGTCATGCGGGTGGCCCAGAATTTCGTCCTCGTCTTTCCTTCCTCCCCCTTGTCTTATTCTGATCTCCTTTCCCGGTTTAAACTCCAGACACAGCAACCCCAAATGATCCGGGAATGACTTGATGGGAACCAAATCCAAGGATCCCCGTCAGCTCTCGCAGGATATCACCCCCTTTCTACCTCTCACACATACACAACCCCATTCAAGAAGGATATCTACTCTTCCTCCTCCTCTTCATCAACCGTCGTCTTAGCGATACGATCCAAATCCCTTTGCCCGCTCTGGGTAATTCTCCGTCCGCCCTTCTCCTCATCGAGTTCAAGCACGCCTATTTTCTCCAAGGATTGGATGACTTTCCGGTCGACGGAGCCGCTGCCGTCGACATGGTGGGAGGGGCGGGAGCCGCGGTTCTTTTGGCTTCCGTGGACTTTCCGTAGACGCCCAACACCGACGGTCTTGCGGAGATAGATGTGTCGGGCAATGGAAGCTGCGCGGACGTAGTACCTATATTGTTGCCGTGGAATTATTACCTAGCCCAAATGCGATAAAGTAAAATTGTGCAGGATTTTCAGTTATATGAGTTGAGCCAAATAAGAAAAGCTGAATTGCATACCAGTCGATAGATTGAGGGGGGAGTTCGTTGCCTTTCGATGTCTTGACGGTGTCGACCCAACCTGTATCGCAACTCCGGTTAGCGATTAAGGGCTCGCTTCCACTAAAACAAGCCGCAGCCCTCGCATTTCCCTTTCTAGAACAAAATGCTGCGGATATCAAGGGGTAGGTGAAATGGGGACGGACCTGGAATTGGCAATTTGCCTTGTCTCTTCAGGAAGGCGGAGTATGCCTCGATGAACTTTTGCGCCTATAGCAAGGAAGAAAAATCATATATCAGTCATCTGAGGCAATCAAACGTATAAAATATATCTCTGAATCCGCAAGTACGAGAATCGTGCGCTTTTCCCATTTTTGCCAATTTTCCGTTGCGTAACAGCTATTCCAAAACATTATTCGTCCTCTCGATTGTCTCGTTTGGTGACATATCCAACACCCTATCGTCTCCATTTTGGAATCTTCCCTCTTCTGCATTTCCACTCTAATATCGTAACTCCCGCCGAAGCTTTTTGTTTCTCCATTCTCATCCATCCATTCCCTCCCCTAATGGATTTCCCGGTATAGCACGTATCTTCCACACCCTGTCCACAAAAGCAAAAGGGCAAGAGATAAAACGCAACAAGGCAAAATAAAAAAGATAACTTACATCCACATCACGAACGGTAACACCTCCCATGATTGCGATTGTCCTGTTTTTTAATGCCTTGGGGGGCAAATATGATCAAACAAGCGGCGGGGGGAAACGCGAGAGGTGTCGTGGGAAGAAAAAGTCCGTTGGTCGATTTGTCGATTGTCGTCTCGGGCGGAGTCTTCTCAGGTCGTGGTCACCTCGCTTCGGAAATTTCGCTTGTTGTATCGCGAACTGTGTGGTTGTGGAAGGCTCAAGGTCGCTTAGCCAATTTCGGACTAGTCGTACCCTAACTGTTCAAAGACAAACTTTTGTCGGCCGCTAAACCTAATTCAGATCCCTCGCAAGCAACCCTTTTAAAACCTTCAAAGCCTATCTGGTTGGACAAGCGTGATACTGCGGAAATCTGGACCACTCCACCATTTGTTTTGTGGAAAGAGGTATCTAAAACTTTATGTATCTCATTATTCGTTAAAACTAACACATATCTAATAAAAAGAATATTCATGACCCATCGTAGCATCCTGAATGGCCTTGGGAAGTAGCATTCAAGGATTACTTAAAACGCAACCTTATCCAATGCCATGTTATAAGGCCCATAAAATGGCGGCCTAATCCTACTCGTATACAAACAGAACTAAAAAAAAAAAAGGTCTCTTAATCCTATCCCTACGAGCGCCAAAGATGATAGATAATACAAAAGGCTAATCGGGTAGGAACGATACGTGCGATGGTTTCGTTATAGCGTTGAAGCTCTCTGGAGGCCAACGCAGTATCGTACAAATAGAGTGTCGATAAAATGCTCGTGCTTAATTCCTGGAGATCGGCATCTTTCAAATTCGTCGATAGCCCCCTGAACAGAAAATCCCTTTTTCTCGATGAGATAGGAAGCAACGAAAAACCCTGTCCTGTTGAATCCATAATGACAATGTACTCCAAGAACTGGCCTCGGCGCTCCATCTGGAGAATGTATAGCCGATATTTCTTCCTCTAGACGACTCACTAGAGAGACGAAATCCCGGACCTCATCAATAGTGGGCGGTATTTTGGACACAGTTGGAAGTTTATGATACTGTATCCCACCCTTCTCAAGCTGAGCTGGGTCGTAAACTGGGCTCTCGTGGCTGATATCGATGACAGCATAGATTGTTCCTTTCCATTTTTGCGCAAATGGTATCGGAGTGTGTTTCTCATCAACCTCACGTAACGTCTTCATCGCGACAAAAGTATCACCCATGACATCCGAAACAGGATTGATTGCCTTCCATTTTTCCAGGTTTTTGACGTCCCATTTCCCTGAAGTAGTTAGATATTGCAGCTGCCATCCCAAACTAAGACGCGAATCAATGTGCTTGGGGAAAAAGTCCTGGATCAGCCCTGAAAGTGTACGACAAGTATGACGGTCGTAGAGGACAGCATGGGAGGCTGGCGCAGGAAAGATATAAGCCTTTATGCCTCTTTTCGCCCTGCTTGGGGCGTCATCTGGTTTCGTTAAATTAGACGATCTAACATTGTCGGTGACATCCTTTCTGGCACCCTCTGCTAGCGAAAGTTGAGCATTAGAGTTTATATTTTTACCTCGGGCTCCAAAATTTTCTCCCTCAAGCTGGCTTTCAGGGAATTTTGACTCAGTAGCTTTGGCCTGGTCAGAATTGAAATACTCGAGAATCTTGGTAACCTCTTCAGGCTTGGTTACGTTGTCGGATTCTCCAGCAATGAGCAACAGTGGAACGTATGTCGCTGCCCATATTTTTTTCCCGGGTAGACCCCCTACAGGTTCCCCTTGGGCGTTGTATGTCGGAAGAGTGCCCCACGCCATCCTCCTCCACACTGAAGTCTTACTCTGTTGGTTAAACCGAAGCTGTAGATTTTTCGTTTCCAGATCAGCGGTTTCTCCAACGAATCTTGAAACGCTGGGACTATTGGGTCCGCCTCTCCTGTCCCATTTTCTAAAAAGGTCGAACACCAGGTCTGGTGTATAAAGAATCCTGCGGAAACTTGCAACTTTGGTTTCTGGGGGAGGGCCCGCTGCGGGGCAAATGGCAATTAATCCAATGACATGTTCCCGCAGCGACGATATGACAGGAGATTCTGAAGACGCAATCAACGCTGAAAGCGAACATCCCAAACTATGGGCAATCAAGACGACCTTTTGACCTCTTTCCTTGTCGCGATACTGGTCAATCGCGACAGCAAGCAAGGTTGCAAGTGCCTCGATAGAGTATGCCACCCAGGACGTTGGTGAAAAGGAAGACAGGCCGCACCCTGGAAGATCGATACCAAAACAGGGAGCAACGTTAACCAAGCTGGTTAGAAGAGGGTGGAACTGGGTAAGGGAACCACCAAGTCCATGAATGAATACTAAGAGTGGCAATGGCGATGGTTCAGTGGGAATTTTTTCGACATGAGGGTGGGGGTAGAGGAATGTCCTGATGGAAGGATAGGTTGCAATTGGGGTGGTGTACGAGATATTCGCGGAGTGCTTTTTAAGCAGCCCAGGGTCCATGTCGTCCAAACCTAATCAAGAAGGTTTAAGTCAGACACATTCCAACAAAACAAAATTCCAAGCAAATATTTGTGACCTAGCTTACCATTGCGTTTGAGGTGGGCGCTTCGAGAACTAACTGAGCGTCCATACACATCGAGCGCCTTATCCTTATCCTTTACGGAAAGATCCGTGTCGTCACTCGAGTCGCCATCGGAATTGGGTGTTGTTCGCTGCGTACCCAATAGCACCTGAGGCTGCTTCTTCCCTTCCCTGGGAGAACGTAGGGCGCGAAACAATAGAAGACAGCCAGTCATAGTCACGATAAAGGGGATACCCAGGGATTTGCAGAATACACTCGTCACTTCACTAGGTGCAATGTCGCCGCCAGAAGTCCTGTTAGACGCAGCATTGATATATCTCAGATTGTGAAGACAGGAGAAGAATCGAGTGATGTAATCCAAAGGGAGCTGGATGAGCGAGAAGAGATAAGAAATAAAAGAAATAGGCGGAGACGAAGCTTCCAAAAAAGATGGGGACTGAGTAGTGAAAGTATTCACCGACATCGTGTAGGTAGACCGGGGGCTCTCGTCCTTTATATGCAGACTAAAGGGAACATTGAGATATAGCCCGCGTTCTCCCAAGCCGGGATTCCCTGCGGTCTCAGACGATAAGGTTGCGGGATGAGGGTCGACAAGGGTCTACTTTTCCCACTTCCCGAATCAGTGTAGCAGGGAGCCTGGCTGTTGGGCTCTGTTTTTATTTTTGTTCGCAAATCTCAGTCCTGTTTCACCAACGCAATGGAGTGTGCCAAGAGGTCAAGTTAAGGCCGCGAACCAATGGCAGGTCACGAACGGCAGTGGTGCTTCGATGGATAGTCAACATGGGCTTATTCGTTTTGCTGGGGTGGGTTTTCAAGTAGGGAGAACAAAATCTCAGGCAATCGTCAGAAGGCGACCATTTAGGCTGTTGACGAGGAAAAGAAGTTGACAGGTTATGTTTTGAATTCTCCGCGTCATCCAAACAGATGGTAGTCTTCGAAAGTAAGGAAAGTAACACCCTGACTCTCAGCATTCACGAATTGCAGCGTTGGCAAACGATGGAAGCTGCAGCCTCCGTAAACTACCCAGTCTATGTCATGGTATAGTTTACTACGCAAATCTTCCTGGTTGGTAGCCGCGTCTAGAACATTGAGGGAGGAACTTGGCAGGACGAAATAATGGGCTAATCCGCGGTACTGATATACACGCTTGGTGTGAAGGTGTGTGGTAGTAGCCGGTCAAGGGTGAGCTGGCACTTGGAGCTGCAAAAGGTACCACCTGTTCATTGAAATCAGTTTTAGCACACGACATTACTAGTAGTTTTATGGTTCAGTATACGGAGTTAGACCTATCTGGTCGTGCGTATCGGAAATATTGGAGATATGGCGTGGCTTACGGACCGGGAAGAATGGAGAATCGATGAGACACCAGCTTGGTGACTTGTTGTACTCTATGCGGCGCGCCGGCCTGGTATAAAATAGCTGATGACGGTTGCAGAGAAGCATTTCCAAGGTTCGAGAGGCCTCGGTAATCATCACGTGCAAGGACGATTGGATAAACGCCGCGATGGACGCTCACTACCCCAATTAGATTTAGCGCAAGTCTCTAGGCGCTGTCCCCCGAGCAGAAGTTGCTTTGTTTCCAAACATTCATCTGCATCTGTTCAAAATCGTTTTTTGTTTTTTTGTACATAATATGGATCAATTTTTATAAAGCTTTCCCAGGTAGGCAGCCTACAAAATAGCAAAGGTCAATCCTCGTATACATAATTTTTCAAGATGAACAAAACCGATGAATTTGGTTCCATCAAAACATATCCGTCATTGCGCCATGCGAAGCATCACCGACAAGCTTCGCATACTTCGCCAACGTACCACGTGTGACATGCGGCTTCGGCGGTTTCCAGCTCTTCATCCTTTCCTCGATCTCATCATCTGAAACTGCCATGCTGAGCTCATTCGTCTCTGCATCGATCGTGATCATGTCTCCATCTCGCACTACCGCGATGGGACCTCCCACCGCAGCCTCAGGGACGATATGGCCCACGATGAACCCATGGCTGGCACCAGAGTACCTACCATCCGTAATCAGAGCGATATTTGTAAGCTTGGCTCCCATCAATGCAGCACTTGCTTTGAGCTGCTCCGGCATACCAGGCCCTCCCTTGGGGCCCTCGTATCTAACGATCAAAACAAGGTTTTCCCCTCGGGGAATTAGGCCCTGGTTGAGTGCTGTATCGAGTTCGTGCTCCTTGTTAAAAACCCGAGCTTTCCCTGTGAACTTGGTGCCCTCCTTTCCTGTAATTTTAGCGACGGCACCCCCTGGTGCGAGGTTTCCTTTGAGGATTTGAATATGGCCAGTAGACTTGATAGGATTGGCTAATGGGTGGATGATGGCTTGGTCCTGAGGAAGGGACGGGAAGGCCTGGATGTTCTCGGCTAATGTTTTGCCAGTTACCGTGGGGATATCGCCGTCCATGAGGCCTGCGGCGACCAATAGCTTCTGCACGGACGGAATTCCACCAATCTCATAGAGATCTGCCATATAGTACTTGCCACTGGGTGCCAGGTCGGCGATGAACGGTATTTTATTGCTCACCCGCTGGAAGTCATCGAGTGACAATTCAACCCCAGCGGTTCTAGCCATAGCTATCAGGTGAACGACGCCATTGGTGCTTCCACCAAGCGCCATGGTGATTACCAGGGCATTCTCAAAGGAGCGTTTAGTGAGTAGATCACGCGGCCTAATGTTCTTCTCCATGCATATTCTTATCGCGTCTGCGGCTTTTGCACACTCACGCATCTTTGTCGGCACTGTAGCTGGGGTTGACGAAGAGCCTGGTAGAGTTAGACCCATTGACTCAATCGCAGTCGCCAGGGTATTAGCCGTGTACATCCCAGCGCATGCGCCAGCGCCAGGACAGGCATTCTGCTCAATATCCTCCATGATCTCGTCTTTAGTTTTAGATCGATCTCCACCGTCGTCAGGCTGCGTTAAGGTGTTATAAGCATATGCACCTGCGGCTTCATAACAGGTCGAGACGTTGATTCGCTTTCGGAGCAACTTGGAGTATCCAACCTGTATCGTCCCACCGTATATCATCAAGGAAGGTCTGTTATGTCTTGCCATACCCATTATGCAACCGGGCATATTCTTGTCACAGCCGGGAATCGCAATACAGGCATCGTGATATTGAGCACTTGTTACCGTCTCGATACTGTCTGCGATGATCTCGCGGGATTGGAGAGAATATCGCATTCCTAGAAATCCTCAATTTCAGTTCTATTACACGACAAGCGAGAAATTGTGAAAAGGAATATATATTAAAAAAATAAAAGCTTCTATAAAACGGGTGCGTGAGCCTACCTTCGCTCCCCATAGAAATCGCATCGGAAACACCTATAGTGTTATATTGCCAGCCCAACATCCCTTGATCCGTAATTGCCTTCTTAACGGTCTTGCCAAGATCTAATAGATGCATGTTGCAAGCATTCCCTTCCCACCATACTGTCGCAATGCCCACTTGCGGGCTATTTTTCATACTGTCTCGGTCAGGCACCCCCGCACCGTATAACATCGCCTATCCATTGAAGGAAAGAATAGAAAAAATATATCAGCAGCCTGCTCAACAGAAAAGTAATAAAACCAGAAAAGAAGAAAAGACGAAAAACCCTG
Organism: Emergomyces pasteurianus Ep9510; assembly: GCA_001883825.1. Lineage (NCBI taxonomy): Eukaryota > Fungi > Ascomycota > Eurotiomycetes > Onygenales > Ajellomycetaceae > Emergomyces > Emergomyces pasteurianus. The sequence goes on along the minus strand of LGRN01000113.1, from coordinate 34,324 downwards.
CCCGCAACTTAATCGTGCGGGAGTAGGATATTTTTCTACATGGCGCGGAGGATAATAAAATAACTTAAAAATACCTGTGCTCCAGGGAAATCATGGTCCTTGGTGAGAAACGTAGAATACTTATTCAACACCGGTTTGCCATCGCGAGTCGCATCATCCGGGAGGCAAGGGAATTGGATGTATCGCGGCTCTTCAAAAGCATCAACTTGTTCTGGGGAGGTGGTGGTAGTATTCATTGCTGCGAACCAAGGTTTGGCTGCCGAAATACTTGCAGTTTCGGCGGCTGGTGGTACGGAAAGCTTAGCTATCGTAGAGGCCAAAAATTGCCGTACTAGCGATAGCAATTAGATTTGCGGTATATATATTTGCATAAATTTGAGAGTCCCGGGGCATGTTCTCTTATGAAAAAGGTTGGACTGGGAACGAACCTTGGAAGCTGATTGATGGTGGGGGGATTGGTTTAGTTACCGGGAAGATAAGATAAAGTTTCAATCGGTCAGTACTATTGTTGCTATAAAAATTTTGTATAACAAAAATTATTTCTAGTAGCTGCCCGTGTATGTGTACATACTGTAGTATAAAATCTTGCCTATCATCACGTCTCCCCTATATGTCACCGTCTATCCACTCTCCTCCCAGTTATATTTATTATATAACATATGCCCCTCATCCCCGGCCCGACTTGTCTCTCCCCTCGCTCTCGACACCGCCAAAACTCGGCTGGTTCGCCGGCTTAGACCCACAGCATCGGGTATGAGGACAGTAAGCATAAATATTCGCTTCGCCGTTGGTTCGTTGGATTGAAAGGAATCCTTTCGCTCTTGTCGACCCACTTCCACTATTCCAGGGGTGGGAAACCTCCACAACTACTAAATACTGTACATACCTATTTCACCTCGATAGATATATTTGATTCTTTGCTGGGCCTAATTGTTCAAAACAGGTTGGTTATTGGGTTCACTGGTCTTTTGAATGATAAATTCCCCGATGCATTGGACGCAGAGCTACTCCGTAGTGGCTTAGGATTAGATGCATTCATCTTCAGGGCTTAGTACTGCCAATCACGGCGGCGCAATGCTGCAGTTATCAAGGGCAGGCAAACTGCCGCTGTGAAAGCCGGCAGAGCACCTGGAGATAATAAGCAAGTCTATCTCGAGCCGAGGTCCTGTAGTTGTGTGCGAGGTTCATTGTCCACTTGGTTACTTGTTCTGCCATCAGTTTCAAACTCTCTCATGAGAAAGCTATTGACAGGCATTATACGATTTTTGGAGGACCCATGCCGATTGTTTTCAGTTTGTTTTCTAAATATGTATGAAAATGTAGTGTAAGAGATTACCCCGCCTTTTGAAATATTTATACTTTGTTTTCCCACGCCTGATAATGAGGTGTAGACCTGGATATATGTACAGTGCATAGATACATACCACAAGCACTCAGGTGCACATGAAAAGTTTCATGCGATTTCGTTAACCGTAAATTAACTTGTGAAGTGCTCAAGGAACAGCCACTGCTTTTACAACACCAGTTCACCCCAACTCTAGCGCATTTGAGTGCGACGCGGGAACACCTCCCCAACCCCAGGCTAGGGGGTTACGGAGGGGACTTCGCCCAACAGCGGCAACTCGACAAACTCCCTATGCGCCCCGCGCACACTGCCCAGGCCGCTCCTCGAGGATCGTCCATCAGGAGTGTCCTAACATCGGCTTCTGGCCAATTAATTGAGTAAACCTGCGCTCCCCTAGACCCTGGAAATTCTGTCTCCATGGTTCGAGGCCTTCTGTTTTGTTTTCGTATTGGTTACCGCCCAGCTCCCCGACGACAATGACGAGGCTTCTGTGTGACAAAAATGTTCCAACTTTTTCGATTGAGAACAAACCGTTTCTCCACAAATCCCCAAATCGCCCATTCCTGGCCAGTCTGAGGCAAAGATGAGGTTTAGCAATCAGAACGGGCGAGCGACCAGACCTCTCAGCTTTCAAAGGTCGAACATGATCAGCCAAGGGAACTGACTGTAAGCCGGTGAATGGCAAACACTGTGCTACACTAAATACTCCGTACATGGTTGAGCATTTGGTCAACAAGGCAGCGTTTCAGTAATATCACTAATGGGTGACGTAGTGAGTGCGTATGGCACGGTTAGTATCTATCGAAGAGAGCCATCACGCGAGAGATATGATCTATAAGCATTGTTCTTGGGCTATGGGAAGATGTGATAGTTGAGGATCTAGTGTGAGCTAGTTCATTAAACAATACTCCGGATGTTTGCAAAAACTCGCTGTGGTCTTCTAGAGTCTATGTCTACGGTCAGCAAAAGAACACCAAACTAGACTGCCCAGGAGCCCTAAAGCCTAAGGGAACCAAAATACGTTCAAGCTCCCCAATGCATTTAACTACCCAGGATGTTTCTCTAGATTTGTTCCTGCTGACGTTGCCAGCAAGACTTTGGCTTTTGTCTTTTTCATTCTCACCAAAGCATTACATCTGTCAGCTCCTCTATTCTCAACCCCCAGGTACTGACTGTACTGTACTCACATTCCGAGGCTGCTGGCCGTGCACACCTCAGGTACTCGGTACACGGGGAAGGGTACTAGCTCGGGCCGCGTCCATAGCTCATCATCATTGGCTAATTGTCGTGTTTACTCCGTATATTTACAACAGCTCCGGATAGGAACAAGCTGCGCCTCCCGAGTCAGGGCCAAGGACGCTGGACTCTGAACCTCAAAAGTCAAACTGTTTGGTTTTAGCCCGGCCTTGTCGTGTTCGTTGGAGGTTGAAGCTTGCCCTTGCATCTCTGCTGTACCTTGTGAACTCCCGTGTGCCACGCATCGTCACGTTTTTTTTGTTTTATCTTTTTAAGGATTGTATGCGTCCATATTTATATAATTCTTTCTCTCCCCAACCTTTTTTTCTTTTCTTTTTCTTTTTCTTCCCAATTTTGTTCCTGACATTTATCCATACATCGCTAGCTACCGAGTAATCTTTTCTATTACCATTTACATAGGTGTGTCCTACCTATTTATTTGTCGATTGGCTAGTGAAAATGGGCACCGCTCTCGACCAGAAAGAAGGCAGGCTGTCACCCAAAGACACTGAAGCTGCACGTATGGAAACAGCCCGCGATATAGCCGAGCGAGGCCAAGCTGCTACTGACCTGTAAGTATATATATCTAGTGAATTACAAATAAATTATTTTCTTACGCGGATCATGCATATAGTTACGGACGTTCGCTGATACAATTTGACTCAGCCGCCGAAGCGAGGCTTGTTCTGAAGATTGACTTGTTTATCGTCCCCACTGTCGCTCTGCTCTACCTTTTCTGTTTCATTGACCGTGCAAATATCGGTAGGTAGGAACCGCGCGTGCAAACCCCCCCAGGTCGTGTTTTCTGACATCCCAATGACTTGTAGGCAATGCGAAGCTGGCGGGCCTGGAGAGCGACCTTAATCTGAAAAATTATGATTACAACACGGTTCTCTCGATTTTTTACGTTTCATACATCGTTTTTGAAATCCCTTCCAACATGGCCTGCAAATGGATAGGTCCTGGATGGTACATACCAGCTATCTCGCTCGGTTTCGGAATTACTTCTGTGGCCACTGCTTTTGTGCATAATATCCATCAGATCTGTGGTGTTCGTTTTGTCCTTGGTATTTTTGAGGCAGGTATGCTACCAGGGATTGCATACTACATGTCCAGGTGGTACCGAAAAAGCGAACTGGCATTCCGCTTATCTCTATACATCGTAATGGCCCCTCTTGCTGGTGCCTTTGGTGGACTTCTTGCCTCTGCAATTCTGAAATTGCCCAACTTTGGTAACCTACATGAATGGAGGATGATATTTGCAATTGAGGGCATCATCACATGTGGACTTTCTGTCATTGGCTTTTTTACTCTGACCGACCGCCCGGCAACTGCTTTATGGCTGACCCAGGATGAGAAAGACCTTGCCATAGCTCGTGTTAAATCAGAGCGCGTCGGAGCCACTGAGGTCTTGGACAAGTTGGACACCCCCAAGACCCTCCGCGGAATTTTCGGCCCTGTCACCATGGTCACCGCTTTTATATTCCTCCTGAACAACATTACCGTCCAAGGGCTCGCGTTCTTCGCCCCCACCATCGTCAAAACAATTTACCCCGAAAATAGCGTCATTTCGCAACAACTTCATACCGTTCCCCCTTACATTGTTGGCGGTTTCTTTACAGTGCTTTTCCCTTTCCTCAGTTGGAAATTTAACCGCCGCGTGATATTCTTCATTCTCAGCGCACCATTAATGATGACTGGGTACGTCATGTTTCTCGCCAGTAACGACCCTAAAGTTAGATACGGTGCGACTTTCATCATAGCTAGTGGTGCCTTTTCATTTGGGGCTCTTACCAACGCCAATGTTGCCGCAAATGTCGTTTCAGACACGGCTAAGTCCTCTGCAATCGGCACAAACGTCATGTTTGGTAATATCGGCGGCTTGATATCCACTTGGTCGTTCTTACCCTTTGACTCTCCTGACTATCATATCGGCAACGGTCTCAACTTCGCCACGTCGTCATCAATTCTTATTTGCTCTGTGGCTTTGTTGCTTTGGATGAATGTGGACAACAAGAAAAGGGATAGCGTAAATGTGGAAGAAAAACTGGCGGGTCTCAGTCAAACACAGATACAGGACCTTGATTGGCGCCATCCTGGGTTTCGTTGGAAGCCGTAAACCTCTCATCCCTAATGGGAGGTATGCCGATGAGAAGTTAGACCTAGCAACAGTTAGTTGGTTTCTTTCCTTTTGTTTTCGTCATCACCGCTGGATACCCGTGGCTCTATGTTTATGTTGCATCATGTCATTACGTTGCACTATTTCCTCTGTTGGTTTTCTGGAAATTCCTGGAACGGTTCACTCAAAACTATTACATATTCCATTGTTCATATTTTAATCAAGTTTGCCCCCTCTCTTCTCACCCCTCTCTCTCTCTCTCTCTCGCTCTCCCATACAATTAAAGAAGTGGCCTACGTATCCACAATACAGTCAACTTCCAATATATTCCTCTGATATCTGCCTATGCCAACACCTCAACGTCCTAAATCCCGTCCTAATTGCATGGCTTTCCATCCGTATTCTGGCAGTAATTAGTATCCTCACATTTACTCCCACACCCGTAATCAGTATAAGTCGTGGGCGTATTCTGTTCCCACGAGCGCATACATTCGGTTTCATCGCCGTTGCCCCAATTGCATCTCTTCCGCTCATAGCCCTTCGTGAGCACCATCTGCTGCTGCGTCCACACTGTATGGCATCCCTTGTCATTCCAGGTGCATGTCGTCGTCGAGGATGCGGAGTAGCATTCCGAGTTTTCAATGGTGGAAGAGAACTCCACACCGAAACTTAACCCGGGCACGACGCCTTTGGACACGGCAGCATCGATTTTCAGACCCATTGAGGCGCTGACAGTCTGGCTGCGTGTTTGGCATACTTGCGTTCCGTTAAGTTGGGCGGCGGAGCACAATTGGGTTCCCGTGCAGTAAATGTTGCCTGAGGATTTGATCCAGGGTTTCTTCCTAGACATTATGGTAACTTTGTTAGCTTTTTTTTTTCTTTATATATATATACATATTTAATTCTTATGGTTATCCTTGTGTGAGCTAGTGGGAGTCCAAAAAATAAATTTAAAGTTGTTATGCATACCACACACTCGCTTCGACAGCGAAGTAATCATGCCAGCACTTGCGCACTCTGGGGAACTTGTACGGATGTGAGATCTGGTCGGATTCGATATATACGCCTTGTCCATCCTGGTAAGGCCCGGCGTAGTCACTGTCGCTATCACATTCTTTCACGCCTCGCTTCGCCAGCACTGAATGAGACGATGATGTTGGAATGGCAAAGCCATCCTGGACAAGACCGAATACTGCGAACGCCGCAGAAAAGATAAGAGAAGTCCGCATTGCTGCTGGCTGCTTGGAGCTGTAAAAAAGTGCAGGTGGATTGTCTTGGTGAGAGATAGCGTACGAGGTAGATCAAGGATCAAGGCTGGCGGATTGAACTTTTCTTTGATGTTTTTTTGTCCGCTTGCTTCTTTTGTCTGGTTATGAAGGTGAAAAAAGTGAGACGCTCCATAACGAGAGGGAATGGAGGTTTTTATAGCCAAATCGAAATTTGTCCCTCGGAACCCTTTTGTATATCAATTTTACCAGATTCAGCCCTTCTCAACATTGCAAGCTTCTTCTTTCGCCATATTCCATGAATCTCTAGAGCCTTGCAGTCAGTATGTTTCTCAAGAGCTGACAGTAAGAGCAAGATGTTGCCTTTTGGAGACGCTTCCAAAATTAGACCTATTTCCCCTTTTGAATGTAGCGGCCCAAGCGCCAAATACGTTCGGCCGGTCCATTGGCCGGCGGCCCGGGGTTTAAAGTGAGCGAATGCAAAATGCATGCCATAAAATGCAGCCGTGGCGCTGGATATTGCTCGGCAATCCCATGTTCGGGATCGGTCCAGTTCCAATTCTTCATGAGTGGTTCTTTGGGTTTTCGGCCCCCATGCCGAATTGCCAGTAGATGATACTAGAAAAGGAATGGCTCGGAAGAGATGGGGTCATTTCTGGAAAAAATTTTCCCGTCCTATGTATTTGTCTTGAATGGTTCAATTTTGCTTCTCTGCAGAGTGACAGCCTTACGCTGTTCTGCTAGAGCCTTGCATGATTTAGAGGTAATTATAGAAGATATGCATGTACGCCGTACGGGCTTGGCCATGCGGCCTTCGTATTTTGCGATGATCTCCCTCAGTCAGGGTGGTGTGGGGGCGGAAAGATGGGATATTTTGTTATTGGATAATGGTGGAGTTGATTGATTGGAGAAACAGAGGCCCTCATGGCTTTTGGTTTTTGACTTCATGGTACGTACGGAGTACACGTTGCGGTTGTCATTTGCGGGAAACAAATATTCAGCCGTTGATTGGTTCTAACAACCTCGTATTCCGTACTGATCATGATTATGCAGATCTTCAAGAAGGGCTTGATACAAGCGAAATTTCAGCCCAAAGAGTGATGGGAGCTCGACAGAGTAAATCTCAATCTATTTGAGTAGTAACTACCGCTTGTCAAGTCACATTTTTCTCCAGCCTTACATGCGCGCTTCCAATCCTGGAAAAGAACAGCTCAATCCTGCTACATGTCTAGGCGCCGAGACCCGCAGCTAGCCGAATAAACGCGGCTTTGTCATGCCTCCACGGGGTTCGCAAAGTGTCGATGATCCAAAGGGGGGTGCATGAGGCGCGGATAATGAATAAGAGGGTTGGTCCACAAGCCACATAGTAGTAGTTACCATAGGGTGTGCCGACCCCTATTTTAAAAATGACCCTTTTCTGAGTACGAGTCCACGTAGCAGCAACTTCAGAAGCCAAAACTGATTGTGGGGGAAATGGAGTAGACAAAATTGGGAAAAGTACTCCGTACGCCCAGAAGAGAAATACCTGTGATGGCATGCAAATCCACAAATCCAAGTTGGTTGGGCACAGTAAAATGCACCTGGCTACGTAGTAGGTAAATCTGCAGCACGACACGAATACTATTCAAGGCAGCTGCTAGAGGCTTGGGGTGAAGCAGTGGCTTCGCAGCAGGGGCGACGCGGAAGCTGGAAATGGGAGCTCGGTGCGGGAAACGGTGGTTTAGAAAAGGAACTAAGAGCCGCACGCAGAAGGTATAAACCCCCCCCCCCCCCTTTCTCCTTTTCCTTCCAACCTCCTCCTCCTCCTCTTCATCTTCATCTTCTTCGCCCCCAACAGCATATGTATAAGGAGAGCGCTCTTCGTAGAACAATGTAAAGAAAGGGTAATGAGTATACTGGTGCGTTTTATCAACGTCATGTCGCAAGGTTGTAAGTCCAAATTAACAGTAGAAGGGTGGATAGGTAGAACACTAAGGGGTGGTCAGTCCTGACAGCGATAATGATGGGGCTCGGGATCCAGGATTATGTTCTTGCGAACAGGATGCAACAGAGCCGTTCTAATATGGCCAGAGTTGTGATTAGATGGAAAATATTATAGTGCGTGCGTTGGGAAAGCTAACGAAGCCCATAAGCAAGGTGCTGCTGTCTGTCTCACACAAATGATAATAAAAGGATAAGAAATGGAAGGCATGAATGGAAGATAGTGTAACAAGGTAGAAGGATAGCAATCTGTAGATGGAGGCTAGGCGCACCCACGCTGCTAATTACTTGTGAAGACGCCGAATTTGACGTCAGGTAGAATTGGGTATAATATCAAAATAGGGGTATAGGAAAACAGAAGGAAGTGACCCGTTCCAACGTTTGGCCGCCTGGTACGGGGACGTTAGAGTCGGATGCCTATATATATATATACAAACTGAGTGGTATTTATTTAATATCCCCAATTTCAGTGTCCACACTCGTGTCGTCCGTTAAATCTTTCTCGACAGCAGACCATTGGTTTGATTCCTGCATACTATCGTCACCGTCAGTGAACATGGCAGGGGCGTTTTCAACATGGGCCGTAGCTTCAGGCTCATTATCTGGAATGGCCGCAAACCCCACATTCTTCCCGCCCGTGGAATGCGACGGTGTTACCTCCTCGAGAACATCACCATTCCAGGGCTTGCATTGCTTCACAATTTCTCCACACCGGAGACAGATCCAGCCTTCACCTTCTTCTGCTTCAAGCTTCTCAGCAATGCAAACAAAACAGTATATGCATCCGCATGGCATGGTCTCATAAGGATTTATAACATCAGTCTGTGCAGAGCCGATTATCCCACCCGAAGCTCCAGATGTGCCAAGCACTTCATTTTCGGATGTAGCTGCTGGATTCTGTTCCTGATAGCAGATCGGGCATGTCCTTTCCGGTAGGAACGCCAGATCCCCTTGAGCCTGCTCATCCCTCTCATCACTTGCCTTTAGTGATGACATAGTTCTCCTCCACGCCCTAGAAATCCAGCGACGCCACCGCCCGATGCCGACAAGAGGGAGTAAGAATAACAAGAACTCCGTAAACGCGTGCCACACGAGTTGTCTATTCAGGTACTCAAATGATACTTCGCGGCTGACTTGGGTAGATGGAGGTGCGAGACGCATACGTAGGACGCGGTCAATTAGCGTCCTATATCGTCCGTTGGTGAGAAAAACGAGAAATGAAAAGAAACTGGCGATTGAGTGCGTGGTTGAGATAGTATTTGTGATTCTAGATAGGAGTCGTACTTGGGAGGATGGCTATTGGATCCATTAGCGCAGCTTTGAATTAATCGGAAACGACATTTAACGAACCTCATCATATCCACCCTCCTGGTCAATCAACCAGCTCTCCCATTTATCCCAAGCGTAACGGCCCCCAACCGTGAAAAGGCCATATAATGCTTTCTGCCATTTTGTAGGGTCCGAAAGAGTTGGCCCCCGTTTTCGGCTATCCGTATATTTGAGGTTTTGTAAAGCTGCACCGTAAGATGCGTTGTGATCCCAAACGGAGAGCTTAAAGAGCATTGCCCGCAGGGCAAACTGTATTTCGTGCGTCCAATCTTCTTTTATGTGGTTCTATGGGAGAAGGATAAATATCAGCCATACAAAAAATGAAAATAAATTTAGAAATAAAAGAAAAAAAAAAAAGGCGAAGTAAGAGCAAAGGATTTCACATCTTACTCCGAAGTATTTCAATCCCTCCCCGACCTGGGATTTCAAGAGCGTTAGGAGCTCCTCATCCAACAACTCTGCGTCTACCTGACCGACCCTAAACGCGGGCTTCGTGCCTTCCCTTCCCTTTACTGTATCCCACAGCAAAATTCCAACATCAGAGGCCCTCGAGAGTGGATAGGGAAGTTCTCCAATAACTGCAGGAAGACGGGTGCTCAGTTCAGGGATTCGACTTCGAGCTTCAGCTTCACGGAGACGGCGGCGTTCCAGAATGCGCTCTTGCGCTGCAGCGAAGTTTGTCAGAGTCATCGTGGGATCATTATTGATTGATCCAATGGGTATTTCAGGTCCAGCCCTAAAGATAGGAATTGTCCATGTGTTTTTAAGGCGGCTGAGAAAGAAGTTGGTACTCAATGACATACCCGACGGAGCAGCAGCCGAGGTCGATTGTGTCACATGACATTTGGCAGGCGTCAACGGTTGTTGCGGCTAGCGTTACTCCGTATATTTTACAAACTCAAGAAGATTAATTAATTTAAACCGAAAAAAACAGAGAAATAAACATTTTGACGAGTGGTTGCACTACAAATAGTACTCGGTAATCGCACACTTTAAATATCGGGTTGGTCTGAGCTCCTCACGCTAACCGATCTGTAGTGTGCTGTCACTTCCTATGGTGATGATAACGCAAGATGGTGGGGGCCGGCGATGCACTTGAAATACAATGAAATTGTTCCAGGCTTTTCTCCCCTCCAAGCTCCCTCAATTTTTTAATTGAAAGTCCCAGCTCCAGGCCTTTAGTCTCAGCAATCCATGGCATCAATAGTGGAATTGCCTGGGGAGGCGAACCCCCTCACCCGCCAGAATGTTTTCAACGCGCTGGTCTCCGCTGCCGGCTCAACGCAACAGCAGGTCATCACAGGAGGACAGCAGCTTCAGAACTGGGAAAAACAAGCAAATTATTTTACTTTGCTACAGGTTTGTTACTCACTTGTGAACGCACATGGCTTTAGACAAGCATTGACAATACAATTACAGGATATCTTCGTTGACTACTCCCTCCCAATCGAAGTCCGCTATCTTTCGATCATACAGCTCAAAAATGGTGTTGGTCAGTTCTGGAGGAAGACGGCGCCTAAGTATGCCACAGTATTCGCGTCACACTATTAAGGGATACTAATTGTGAATTAATTAAAGCGCGATCAAGGCAGAGGAGAAATTACGGATTAGATCAAGAGCGGTGGAAGCTGGCGCTGTTGAACCTGACGCCAAACTGGCTCTTCACAATGCGGTGATGATTGCGAAGATAGTTCGTTTAGAGTTCCCATCTGAATGGTAAGCTGAGCGTCCACTTTTTATTTCTTTTTTGGAGGTCTGATTGATAATCCGTCTGCTTCTTAGGCCCGACGCGATTACGTCCGTGGTCACACTGCTTCGTGCTTCCTTCCAACCCGGCAGCAACCCGCTACAGCTTCCCCGTACGCTCCTTATTCTCTTGCACATAATCAAAGAACTTGCCACTGGGAAATTACAGAGGATTAAAAGGAGCCTATTTACTGTTGCTCCAGAGATACTCCACGTTCTCGCCAACATATATGTTGACAAAGTCAATAAATGGGGTACCTTCCTAGAGGTCGGTGGAGATGACGAGGGTGGAGCTTTGGAAGCATTCGATGAAAGCCTCATCACGCTGAAGACCTTGCGTCGACTGATAGTTGCAGGCTTTGAGCACCCAAATAGAGACAACGACGTTCAACATTTCTGGACCCTCTCCTTTACTCACGTTGGCAATTTTTACTCCTTATTGGGACGAAAGTCTCCCGAGTTGGCACCAAATGTCGTGAGACAGCTTGAAAGTCATATAATACAGCTGTCCAAACTTCATTTAGAGATGGCCAAGACTCACCCTGCCGCGTTCGCCTTGTTTCCTGGTTGCGTTGACCTTGCTCGATCATACTGGGGCCTGGTAGTTGAGCTTGCAAAATCATATGATCCAAATGACATGTCTCGAGCAACAATCGGAACTGACGGTGACGCCGATGACGACGAAACCCCTTTCCTGGAAAAAATTGCGCTGAAGGGTCTGCTTATCTTGCGAACATGTATCAAAATGGCATTTTATCCCGCACACACATTCAAATATCATCATCCTCAAGACAAAGATGAGAAGAGCCAATCCATTGAACTTATCAAGTCTCAGCTTCTGACCCATGAATTCGTAGTCCAGGTCATGGAGCTGCTAATTACTCGTTTCTTTGTCTTTCGAGCAAGCGACCTTCGGCAATGGGAGGAAGACCCCGAAGAATGGGAGAAGCATGAGGAAGAAATTACCGATGCATACGACTTCTCCATCCGTTCTTGCTCCGAGAAAGTATTTCTAGATCTCCTCATCCACTTTAAGGAACTTCTTGTCCCGAAGCTACTACACGTATTTTATTCCTATGCCAGTGAGTCTTTCTGCCAATTGGGTTTACAATTTAATATCTTCTTAACGTTTTCTAGATCCCCAAAATCAGGAAGTGCTCTTGAAAGATTCCTTATATTCCGCAGTTGGTCTTGGTGCCGCCATTTTGGAGAAGCAGCTTGACTTTAATTCATTTTTATCATCTACCCTTATTCCGGAGGTTCAAATTCAACATCCGGGATATAATCTACTTCGGCGAAGGATAGCAATACTACTTGGTCAATGGGTACCCGTGAAAGCCGACGAATTAGACATGTCGTCAATTTACCAGATTTTTCAATACTTGCTCAACAAAAGCGACCCTATTAACGACCAAGTTGTTCGTGTAACTGCTGGCCGCCAACTGAAAAATGTGTTAGAGCCGTTTGAATTCAGCGTTGATCGGTTCTTGCCCTATGCGACGCCCACACTTCAGAGCCTCATGGATCTCATTAGTGAAGTACATTTATCGGAAACGAAAATGGCACTTCTTGGGACAGTTCGCGTAGCTGTTGTGAAAATGGAAGACCATGTACGTTGTGCTTCATCATTGTATACAGACTCAGGATGTTAACGTATAGTAGATTACGCCATATGCGGACCAAATTGTCTCCATATTACCACAACTGTGGGAACAAGCGAGCGAAGAAAACTTGATGAAGCAAGCAATCCTGACACTACTCTCTTCTTTGATTCATTCTATGGGACAAGAGTCGGTCCGATATCATCCGATAATTATTCCTCTTATCCAAAAATCCGTCGATCCTAAATCGGTATATTTGCCTATTTCTATTTATTCTAGTAATATGCTAACCAGTCAATAGGAGGCGTTGGTTTATCTGTTAGAAGAAGCCCTAGACCTGTGGTCTGCTATCCTTATGCAAGCTCCTTCTCCTGCGTCGCCGGAGCTTCTCCATCTTGTACCATCTCTCTTCCCTATGTTCGACATTGGTACTGAAAGTGTCCGCCAAGCTTTGGAAGTTACCGAATCTTATATTTTCCTCTCCCCCCAGGAAATACTCAGCGACAATATCCGCTTCCGGCTACTCGTTTCGTTGGAAGCCCTCCTTAGTTCAACTACGCGGCAGCGCATTGGGGTGGTTCCACATCTTGTGGAACTGCTAATCAGAGCGGTAGAGTTCGTAGACCCGGGGAACGAACAAGCTTACGCAATTGTAGCCAAATCTCTTCTAGATTCTTCGTTTCTGCTAGCACTTTTGTCTGGTCTTCGTGAAACCTATGAAGCCAACCTCACCACCGGTCCAAATAAAAGATCCCCTGGCATCTACGGCGTAATGGAAACGGACTATTTTTCTGTCCTTGCAAGGATTGCCCTCGCCAGTCCTAAAATATTCATCTCCTCTGTCATATCTTCCATGGGCAATTCACCCGAAGAAGAAACTGCCAATTGGATCCTAACAGAATGGTTCTCCCATTTTGATAATATCGGCGACATTAACCGCAAAAAGCTACACGCGTTAGCTTTAACCCACCTCCTCTCGATAAACGGCCATGCAACACCACCCCCGACCTACCTACTCAACCATCTCCAATCCTATCTCGTTGTGTGGACCGACATTATCAGAGAATTATCTGAAGGCGCTGACTATGATCCTAATGATCCACGGGCCGGTGATTATCTCATTTCCTGGAACGCAGAATCATCCGAGCAAACTGATGGGAAATACCACAGCAATGAGTCACCGGAGACCACGCGTCGGCGGGTTTGGAATAATGCCGACCCTGTGCACAAGATAAACTTCCGTCATTTTGTCACGGAGAATCTACGTGGCGTTGTAGGGGCATGCGGTGGGATGGACAAGTTTAGAGACGAGTGGTTGATTAATGTTGATCGTGGGGTTGTCAATGGCTTTGGAGAGTTGGGGGTGCTGTAGTTATGGGCAATGGTTTTAGCTCTGGCAGCACATCCAATCTTGATGTGATTGAAAAAAGTCGTCAAGTTTAAGGACGTTCTCATAGTGAATTTCTATACTTTTGCCTTTTTCTTTCCCTCGGGGCGCCCACGAGCTTGAAACTCTTAGCTATGATTCCGTTGAGAATCTCCATGAGGGCCATGCTAGAATATTTTGTGAGGCCTCGGCGTCCTTGCAAAGAAAATGAAAAATAGAAAACCACAGAGGAAAAAAATAGAAAAGTAAATTACAAATGGGATGTTAACTTCAGCAGTTCTACTACCGACAAGTGAAAATTGTGTTGAGAATATCTTGTGAACGGCATAAAATGTAAGGGGAAATTGGAATGCGACCCCGATGTTCGAGCAATATATTTCAACTAGATAACAACGACCCATCTGGAACGTGCAGGTCTTAGCAGCGAATAACGTCAATGAGGACTTTGAAAAAGCCCGTCCTCATAAATTAACTATGAATGTATATAGTCATTTCCATCTCGTCCCCCCTCTACTCCAAAGTTGTCTCACTTGCACCCACCATGTTTTCTATCCGTCAAGGGCTGGGGGAACAAGTCCTGGGATAAAAGATCCTGCATATCCCACTCAGGCGACCCTTCCGTCTTCCACGTCCAGAAGAACCAACCCACACCCATCTCAAAAGCATCTAGCTGAGCCTCGATATACCGTCGGATCTCTATCTTCTGATTGGCAGGCAAACTCCCAGCTGAGCCGAAATGCCTCACGCCACAAGCGCCTGAGGGCGTGCCACTTGGATGTGATTTATCAAATCGCGCACCCATCCCCCTGCCATTAAGATACTTAGCACAATCGGTCATGGCTCCACTCCACTCCCCAACAAAAGTCCATTTATCTGTCCGTGCGAGCTTGTCACGCCCGAACGAACATGCGAGCCCGACATGCTGATCTACGTTGAAGTTTACAAGCCCATTGTCAAATACTTGGTAGTGGTGCGTGTCGAGGTAGACAATATGGAAGTTTTCGGAGGGGGTCATGAAGCCGTTCCAAGAAGGGGGGTCCTGGAAGCCGTCAGATATTACAACTCCGACATTGTTGTTCGCGTGCCGCACGATCTTATAGCCATCGTGGTAGAATTGCTTGAGAGGGCTGAGCTGTACGCCACCTGGCACGAAAGGCTCGTTGAGAAGTTCGATGGAGTCCACGACGTCAGTTTGGCGGGCGTAGCGTCGCGCGAGTACGCGCACGGCATTCAAGGTTCGAGGCACTGTTTCGCCCTTTTGCCAGTTTATGGGACCGCGGCGACCGCTGTTGTCGAATCCATTTTGCGAACCGGGGGCTAAAAGGGTACAGTGTTAACGAACTGAGATGATCCCGTATTTCAGACAGAAGTAGATCAATAACTGACCGCCATGAAGGTCAATTACGACCTTGAGGTTTGATTCTTTGGCCCACCTAATTGCCTTATCTAAATAACTGACTTGGCCCTGGATATATGGCTCTCCATTCAGGGGAGCGACTGCCCAGTAACCGATGGGGATCCTGACATGAGTTAATCCCGCCGCTGCAATCTGCGCAAAATCATCTGCAGTGATCCATGAGTCCCAATGCCTTGAAAGCCGCGATTTCGCATTGCCGGCCAGAATTTGGCTCAAGGTGTACTCGTCAACTGCCCCATCCCCTGCTTCTTCGAAAACAGATGGCGTTATCCACGGCTCCAGAACCAGCCACCCGCCGAGATTGACGCCATAGATCGATGTCTTTCCTTGGCGAGGTGCAACGTGGGGTGTCGCGGATGTTAGAAATACCCACGCGAGATAGAAACAAGAAACGGCCAACTTGAATGGCTTAAGAGTCGACATGATCTATTACCGAGAGATAACAACTTCAAGGTCCGTAGAGACATGAAGAAAAGGGAAGCGAGAGGACGAGAGGGAATATAGGTTGTAACATATTGTTTGTACTGTACATATATTGTGACACATCCCCTTTCCTTGCTAGGTGCATGGAAAAGACGAGCAAGCTTTTTAAGACAGGGTCATGTCTGGCCCAATAAGTCAAAATCAAGAAAATAATAAACAGCCATTGAGGTTTGTGGGGGAATGACAAGAACACAACCACTTCGATATCTCATCATCACCTAGCTATCAAAAATTCAACACTGCTAATAATCAATCATGGATTCCATGCCAGATGTTTCGCCTGCTCCTGATGATAGATCAGACTTACACTGGCGACTTCGCAACACGGTGTAGGGGTTGATATTTCAGCATCGATAGTGAGACGGGTCGCCCAATTGAGCTTTCTTTCTCTCTAGTTGTATCTCCAATTCTGGACGCATTTGCAGATTCCAATAAGAGTACCACCGTGAAGTCGTTGCACGGCCAAGTCCAGTAGCGCAAAACTTCAACGAGTTACTGGGCGCCACAGGCACGATGCAAAATGTTGAGAACAAAAATGTTGCCTTAACACCCAATGGGAATTCAGGGTAAGCTGAGGCTTAATGGACATTTCTCAGTTATGATACTAGACATGGCCAGAGCGGGTCAGAAACCAGAATCGTGAGCGGGGGGTGATGTCAGGCTTTTGGGAGTTCAAAGAGCAGCAGCAGAAAAAGATGTGCTTGAGCAAGGCAAAACCTGGCTAGAATTTCTGTGTGAAGAGCCTTGAGCCCCCGCCGCTAGTTAAACCACAAGGTGTGCGTATGTGGCACCTTTTTCGGGCTTCATATTTAAGTTACGGAGTATGGAGTAGAAAAAAGCGGCGGCCCGAAGCAGACCCAAAATGTGTCTGGCCTGATATCTTCTCCCTGGGTTTCATATTGCTATAACTAGGCAATGAATAATTGGCAACTAGTAAAACGGACTTGGTTGTGACTTTCTCTTTCGAAAGAAGATATATTTCGAAGATCAAACCGAATAATATTTCAGCCATAAATAATAAACGACTCAGGTTAGCTATCAGGCTACCTCGATTTCTCAGAGGCATGATGTCTATCCTGCAATCCCGCAGATTAACTTATTATTTGTCTGTATTACCCAAAAACTCAGTATAACCTGAGAAAACTTCCAGGAACTCTCTACGGAGTACTCACAACCAGTTCTTGCAAAAGCAGCGCAAGGGAGTTTAGTCACCTGTTAAACCGACCGTCTCCCAAGGGTATAAAGCCTTATCCAACTACGTTTTCATACTCAAGTATGGGGTTGACATAGCGATCTAATTCATTTCCAACTTTCATGTTTAATCGACGTTCGAACGTCTGATAATACTAGTAGTTTCGGGTGTCATCGATTCGAGATATACGGCTCCCTGTGTTGGTCATGCACTGGGCAGTTATGCGCTAAGCAAAAAAAGACAGATTGTCTTCTTCAAGAAACCTAGAAGACACAGGATATTTCCTAAGGCTCGGCAAGCGTAAAATAACTTGAGCCTAGAGGTAAATGGGTGACGGGCAAAGCAGCCGAAACGAAGTTTGTTTCAAGCCCTTTTCCCGACACTCGTGTGAGCCAAAGCTTTCCAACTGATGATGTAACTGTTGTTTTCAGAACAAATTCTTTGATAAATGGTACGGACTTTTGTCAACATAATTATAGACAGAAAAAGAATATATTTAGCCGTTGGTAGCGAAGATAAAACCGAGCCAAATGGCATCGAACACAATACCCCTTCTTCTTGACAACGAGTCGGTCATTACACCCGAAACCTTCGATGTCATCAACCCAAACACTGGAGCGGTAGTTTACAAATGCAGCTCTTCTTCAGTAGTGGATGCGGTTCGTGCCGCTGATTCTGCAAATGCTGCTTTTAAGAGCTGGGCCAAAGTAAAGCCTTCTGCTCGCCGCGAGATCCTGTTAAAAGTAACCGAGATATACGAACGACGCAAAGAGGAGCTTATAGGGTACGCGCAAGAAGAAACAGGGTCGGGCCGGCTCTTTGCTGAATTCAACTGGGGGCTCGGTCTTGACCTTCTGAAAGATGTAGCTGGACGGTCGCTCTCGACAGAAGGCACGGTGCCGATTCTAAAGGATGATGGTCGGAGTGGCATCGTGTATAAAGAGCCATATGGTGTGATTCTCAGTATTGCTCCATGGTAATTAAAATGGTTTCTATTACCACACACATATATGTGTATTCACGCTGCAACTATTAATATAATTGCATGGTTCTCTATAGGAACGCAATGTTTATTTTGGGTCTGCGGTCGATCGTTATACCGCTCAGCGCTGGCAACACTGTTGTTTTTAAGGCTTCGGAACTCTCCCCGAAATGCTTCTGGGCTCTCGGGGATATTTTTCGCGAAGCCCAACTACCGGCCGGGTGTCTTAATGTTCTCTATCACAAGCCAGCGAGTGCGGCGGATATCACAACGGCGTTGATCGCACACCCTGCTGTTCGAAAGATAAACTTTACGGGCAGCACCCATGTCGGAAGAATAATTGCCTCCACTGCAGGCAAATACATTAAACCGGTGCTCCTAGAACTTGGTGGGAAGGCCAGTACAATTGTATTGGATGATGCGGACTTGAATAAAGCTGCAAGTGGTTGTATCAAGGGTTCCTTTTTACATGTACGGCTGAACCTCCTTGTTTTCCTACCCATCACCCAAAGATGAAAGACAAATTCACACTCGCTCAAAGGTAAGAAGCACACATGTAACGTGCCAGTAATATTGACGAAAGAATGAGTTTATACTAGGGCGGTCAAATCTGCATGTCCACCGAGCGCATAATCGTCCAACGACCAGTCGTGGACGAGTTCCGCAACTACCTCCGTGAGGCCATGACCGCTCACAACTCCAACCCTGCACCCGTCCTTGCCAACTCCGCCCTCGCCATCAAGAATAGAAACCTCGTCTCAAACGCCATATCAAAAGGCGCAAATATTCTGCTTGGAGATATTAACAGCATCCCAGGAGACACCCGCATGCATCCCATCGTCCTCGAAAATGTAACCCCAGACATGGATATCTATCAAACTGAATCATTCGGGCCCATTGTGTCGCTTTTCGTCGTCGACACCGAAGAGGAAGCCATCCAGCTCGCTAATGATACCGAGTATGGGTTGGCTGCAGCTGTGTACACAGAGAACTTAGGTAGAGGCTTACGGGTTGCGAGGCAGCTAGAGTCTGGGTGAGCTTTGCTCTTTTTTTTTTCTTCTTCTTTTTCCGCCCTTTTAGCTTTCGTTCAGTTTGCTCACTATCATTTTCTTTTCAAACTAATAACCATTTTCTTTTCAAACTAATAACAGCGCCGTACATATAAATTCCATGACCGTCCACGATGATCCCGGTCTGCCCCATGGGGGCGTGAAAGGTAGCGGTTTCGGCCGTTTTGGTGGCCCAGAAAGCTTGGATGAGTTTCTTACCACAAAATCCGTGACGTGGATGGATGTGTAATTTAGAACCGAGCGAAGAATCTTTCTGCACTCATATATTAGCATTTTGCGTTTTGTACATGAAAGATATCAAGAATATGGCTACTTATTTTTATGCCACTTACGATAAGTGGGAAAGGAACACGCTCCAAGTTATTATTATTATTATTATTATTATTATTATTATTATTATTATTATTATTATTATTATTATTATTTTAATTTTTTTTTCGAAAGGTCTATATATAGGTATTGAGATAGAGATGAGCTCCAAGCAGTATCAATAGGTGCAGATGTCAATCGGAGCAAAATGACTGCCTGAGAATCTGCCTGTACCGTCCTTCTCTGCTCTCCATCCCTTCATCGTCCTCCTTTCCTCTGAGCTTTCATTGGGAATCAGACAATATGTTGCCCAATAAAAACGCCTGGAATTCCAATGCCAGGGGCGATGCTTCCAACACTTCGCGAAACTTCAAAACCCACTTGGTCCTCTCAGAGTGAATGCTTTACCCTTTACCCGTTCTCTCCATCGTTAGTTTGACGTTTTTATATCCAGTTGTTGATGTAAGTAAGAATAAAAGCTGAGGGCTGCATATTGATGCTCGATCAAGCTGATGGCGAGATTTGCCCTTTTTTTTACTTGGGAGCTCCATAGTTGTCTTGTTAAGCTAGCATGCGTTTATCAAAGCTGTCAAATAAAAAGCTTCCAAACATCAAATATGAGTGCTGGTAATGATTCCAGAGGCAGGCTACAATTCCAGTGGCTGCATTTTCTTGTATATTTATTATTTGCATGGTCAAACATAGTTCATTAAGATCAAGCACGGAAATATAAAATCACACAGTTTAAGCTGCAACAGAATGCGAAGAACAGTAAGGTATGTACGGAGTACTGTACAATGCATACACCAAAGACCGAAAGCGAATGGCGCTGCAATTGGAATAATGTTAAGGTCGTGGGTTAAAATATAAATAACTATTATATTGAAAAAAGCAAAAATACCCCAATTAGTTATCTAATCATCGGTCCTACGCCGCACCAACCAGATAGGCTTAAGGTTAGTTAGCGATCAGCGGAACAACTGCCAATCCCTCTCCAAGAAACTCCGCCGCAGCGGACCAAACTCGGGAGATCGACATGGAGCGCATGGAATGAAGCCCATGGTGTCGATTTTTATTTTTAACATTGTTTTCATTTAAAGAATTATGAGCAAGAATAATAAATACGAATCCGCGCTTTTATGTTCCAACTGGATCTCATACAATCCCATGTTGCACTGGCTGCAAAAAATCTGCGATGTCGGCATTCATTTCTCGAAATCATTTCAACCTTGTGTCCACAATCTAGGTAACAGCCTCCCACTCAAGCGTACATTATTTCCACAGTGATACTCATGCTCCGTTCTCCCTTTGTTTGTTACGTAAATGGCGAACTTTTATGAATGAAATGAAAACTAGCCAGCTGGCCCAGGCATATCGAAAGACCGAAAAATCAACTCCATCCTACGAGGACCGTATTTGCTCCGGTCCACGTCAGTCTTCATTTTGGTAAAGGGCGGAGAAAAGCTTTTTGTCTCTGCGTTAAGATTTTTTTTATACTGTAGTTATGTTTTAACGGGGCCAGAACTTTTTTTTTTTATTACAAAACGTAAAAAAAATGGCTCAAGTGTCTCGGACACGGCACTTTGTTCTCAAGTTCACTATCCCTTATCCATACTAGCCGGGGGGGAATCTTCGAAGACATGTAGCCTCAGCACCAGCCGTTGTCAGCACCCAGTAATTTATCCACGCTCCACTCGGCGCCAGAAAGCCCTTTTGTTGAATCACCAAGGACGACCCCTGGCGGTGGTGGTGCATTGAGGAAAAATGAAAAGTCAGCGCCCTTCCCACCCTTCCCCCCAACGCAACAACTTCAACAAAACTTGTGAATTTTTGGTGTTGATAACCCCTTCTATCCGCTCCTTTTTTCATCATTTTTTCATCAAGCTGCACGTGGAAACAATTGGGGGTATGGAAAGGGAAGGAAAGATACATAAAATTTCCATCGTGAGCCGCGCCAGGAAGCCTTGTGCAAGCCACAACTGATTTGATGAAAATGCGCCAGGGACAAGGGTCGAGCCCCAAATTGCTCCCCACTGCATCCATCGCCATGAAATTGCGCACTTGTTGGCTTTTGGGCTGGTGACTGGCTCGGTTTGGGGGTGTTTGTTCTGCTGAGGAGTCCTCCGTATTCAGAGCACATTGGATGATTTTTATTTACAAGTCTCCTCTTAGCTCTTGCGGAATTTACGCTCTGTGCTGTGAGGCTGATAATTTTGAGGCTCAAGTGAATTTTTTTTTGCGGGTGGGGTTTCTGGCTGATAACGTTCGCGGTCGGTTCCAGGCGCTGGGAACGGGTCCGGGTGGAGAGTGCGATTTGGGGAGCGTGCTCCTTTAAAAGCCGGGCCCGAGAAGAGACTCGAATTGTCTACTCCGTATTTTGTAGCATTTAATCGCTTAGAAACCAGAATTCTCATCTTGTTTTTGCTGGATGAGCACCCCTGTTATCACCGTTTACAAGAGTAATTTCTTTGAAACAAACCATCAACGGTGATGACGTTTCTGGGATGTCCTGACGCGACGGTCAGGGCTATCATTTTATTATTCACGATTTTTGTTGTTGGCGCCGTGGCTGTGGTGGAATAATATTTCAAAATTCAAATGGTCGTATTCCAATGCCGTATTAAGTTTTGAAGAGGTAGTAGGTAATACTTCCCACCCCGCCCGTACTGTACACTAGTATTATCTAGATTTCGCTGTCAAGGAGGACAACTTTCACA
Source organism: Emergomyces pasteurianus Ep9510 (assembly GCA_001883825.1). NCBI lineage: Eukaryota > Fungi > Ascomycota > Eurotiomycetes > Onygenales > Ajellomycetaceae > Emergomyces > Emergomyces pasteurianus. The sequence continues at coordinate 12,185 of LGRN01000113.1, read as the reverse complement.
TCATTTTCTTCTTGATGCGCAGTAAAGGATCTTAACATGAATGGCTCAATGCTGGCGATGATTATTTATTCCTCCTCCGTATGAAATGCAAAAATAAATGAGAGTGGAGGTTGAGCCAGGTGCCAGTTGATTGGACACAAGCTCGGAACTAAAGAACGGCGTATGGAAGTACATAAATTGGCTTTAATTAAGCCCCCCGGCCGCTGGTCTACCCAGGCTTTTGACTGGGCGAACAAAGGATAAGTTACCGCCGGCTCAGGGACGGTACCATGGCCGAAACAAACGCGCCATGCTCGAGGTACAGGACCAACACAGCAATGGCGCTTCGTTGCATCCATCTGCAGTTGATTTTGCGACCTTTGAGGACGGAAAAAAATTACCGAGAAAAGTCGCTCAGACAGCGCGGGGAGCAGCAGTTTAGGTGACAGCCGCTGCACGACGTTGTTGGCTGTGCGTGTGTCAATGCACACGCTGACCAGGTGTCCCAAAGAAAAAGGAAAAATTATCATTCAAAATCTGCACTAAAATCAGCCTAAAATGTGGCTAAAATCTGTCAGAAGTGCACGCAATTTCGGTTAGCTCTGGGCGTGCTGTGATACTAACTTCAACGGGTCTAATGTAAGACACGATCTCTCCAAGGTTGCAGACTCAAAGCCCTCCTAAGGGTTAGCTGTTCTGACTTAGCAGCGCCGGCTCTGTGTCTGGGTAGTAGTTTTATGCGAGATATGGCTGCCCTGTACCCTGCTAGCCGTAACAATGGTATCTGCAATACGCTATCAAACACCAGCGGTGGGGACTGTCATGTCAGAACCAGCATTGGCAATCTCACGCTCCCCTTTCCCATCCTCTCTCCCTTGCTGTGCTTTTTTTCTTTTCGTCCTCATCCTCATCCTCTTCTTCTTCTTTATCTTCTCGTTCTCCTTCTGTCTCTCCTTCTCTCACTCTTTCACTCTTTTTTTCTTTCTCTCAGCCAAAGCTGCCTCCCGTTTTTAATCTGCATCCCGAGTCATACTTCAGACTCCAGTCATTCATTCAGACGAACAAACGGATCTACTTCTCTCATTCGAAAACCATTTAAATCCCCTCACATCTACCAAGTATATCGTCGCCCGATATACTTAATTAATCAACTATCTGAAGAAGAACGACAAACACATTTTCACAAAAATGAAGCTTGTCGCTGCAGTTTTCACTGCCTTCGCTGCTCTCGCAGCTGCTGCCACCAAACCTGACTACAGCAAAGAGCCTGAGGGCAACCCCATTGCTCACCCAGGATTGAAAGAAATCGTGCCCGTTGGGAAGCCATACAAAATCCAATGGCAGCCCACTACTGACGGCGAAGTTTCTCTCATTCTGCTGCGTGGCCCCAGCAACAACGTTAAGCCGATCGGCATAATCGCTGACTCCATTGTCAACTCTGGCTCTTATGAATGGACCCCACCCACCGATCTCGAGGGCGATGTCTCCCACTACGGCATCCTCCTTGTCGTCGAGGGTATCGGCCAATATCAGTACTCCACCCAATTCGGCATCCAGAACGACAAGAAGCCAGAGCCCTCAAATAGCGAATCCTACACTGTCAGCCCATCCCCCACAGATGATAGTACCACCGCTTATCCTACTGTTTCTCCCACTGGTCATCCCACTGGTTATCCCACCGCTACCCGTACGTTGGTTCCTATTTCAACTGGTACTGTCACTATTTGCCCCCCCACTAAAACGCCCGCTCCCACAGGGTCCCTCCCAACGGGTCCCTCTACCCCGTCGCCAAGCTCCCCCCCAATTGAGGGTGCTGCCGGCCGCAACGGTGTCGCCATTGGTGCCATTGTCGTCGCCGCTGCTGTTGCCATATTTGCTTTCTAAGCTTCCTTGAGTGGATTGTAGGTTTATCTGAGTGACGCAGGGCGTTGGAGTGGCAGATCATCTTAAAAAGCGGGTAATGGGAGGAGAAATGGGACAAACTTGAAACTATCCTGCCAAGAGGTTTTTCAAAAATTTTGTTCACAGTTTTGGGAGAAGTGGAGGGCAATGATCTTTTCTACCTTTCTTTTTCTTTTAAAAGGTCATGGGATAATGAAATAGCAAAGCAAAGCTTGTTACGAAATAGCGAAAGCGGGAAGGATGTCTTTTTTTTAATTTTCAGTTTTCTTCGTTTGTTTATTTTATTTACAATACCCATGTACTGTAACTACAGCAAGAAGGACATCTCGCCAATATCCATGTCGAAGAAAGATGCCCTCGCCTGATCTGATCGAAACCATTCCAAATTCAAATGAACGACGTCAAAGCCGTTCCAATTCTTCCTCCTCTCTCGAACGCTTTCTTAACATTTTCCATCTTTTCCCTTCCATCTTCCATCTTCCATCTTCCATCTCCCTTTCGGTCTCTGGATATTTCTCAGCTGTTATACTTTTCCTTTCCCTTTTCCTCTTTTCCTTTTCTTTTTCCCTTTGACTTTATTTTTCACTGTCTTCATGCTCTCTTTTCCTTTGAGGTGCGATAAGGATTCATTCTATCAGCCTTCTTTCCTTATTATGTTTTAATCCCAATGATATCCCAAATTTTTATATGAATAAACAGGATGGTAATCTACCAATTCCGCTCATCTCACGAAGTGCACACTCTCTCTTGAGATAATTATCTAAATCTATTTCCCTCTGCTTCGTTGTCTACATTTGGGAGCAGAAAAATGGGTACATACATAGGAAACTTATTGCAGGCTCCTGCTGAGTTGCTCAATCCCTGCGCGCGCACCATCCTACGGTATCTAGTCCCATTACGCTCAAGCCAAGGTACCCGCAACAAAGTCGCCATATAGTTCATTTTGAAAGAAGAAAAAAAGAGGTCCATGCAGTTTTGTTTGGCTCCCACGTCGTTCCAATTGTTCATCGCTCGCGAGGTTCCCGCGGCAACTCTGTCCTAAAGAAAAATAAATAAATAAAACTAAGTCGAGTATGAATTGTTTTATTTTTATTCTTATTTATTTTTATTTTATTTATTTTTATTTTTTGCTAAAGAACCAACTACCCTATTTTTAACAAATTGTGCAGGAATGGGCATCACAGCTAACAGTGGTAACGAAGGTACGAGCCGAAAAGAAACAATTGGACCCGACCCATGCCCTGCTCGCTGTATGGAAATGGAAACGGAAACCCCATAAGATAAGTGAGGGGTTACAAAGAGAAGAAAAGAAGATAAGGAGAAAAAGAAAAGAAAGAAAAAGAAAGAAGATAAGAACAAAAAGAAAGAAAACAGAGGATAACGAAAAGGAAAAGGAATAAGGAATATGACATGCGTGACCGACCAATGATATAACAACATGACAGGATACAGGTCAAGCCACCAACTATGCGAGGAATGAAAACATCTTCATGTTCTAGGCCTGCGGAGTAACTACTCCGTACAGAGCACAGTAGTCACTGACCTTGAACAGTTGAACTGCCTGCGAGCTGTACGTATGGATTCAGATGAGAGAGATATATATATAGAAAGCGAAGTCTCGCGGATGGGGGGTTGACTGAGGATAAGTTGACTATATATACTACTATATATACTGTTACCATGTAGCTGGACGGCAGTAAACTACAACACCCCAAAAATTATGGTTAGATTAATCTACCTACTCGGTAACCCCCCCTGAGAGATCCATGGATGCAGCGGAACCCACAATCCGCCCACCCAAGAGTGAGGCTGGAAAGCTGGGATTTCCGGAATGGTGGGGCGGGGCGTACCAAGTTCTTGGATGTGTAGGAGGGAGTTGAAATAATCCACGCCAGATAATGGCATGCTGAAAGCTGACTGAACCATTATGTACTGTACTGCTACAATGACTGGTGCATTCATAAATATCACAATGGAGAATAGAAGGTGGGCGAGATTCAAATTGGTGGATTATATTTTTTCCTACAAGGGTCAATTCAGTCTAGAATTAGACCTTTTAATGAGGGAACGAAAAAGGAAAATGGAAAAGGAAAAAGAAATGGAGTGATGTATCTAAGGGAGGTATATTGCATTGTTGTTCATTACATATCCAAGCAAATCTATATTGTAGCATATGTATGTCCACAGTACCATTCTGATGTATGGTTGTGTATAGCTTAACATTTTTCTTTGTTGTGTTTTTTTTTTTTTTTCGTGGTGCCGACAGGAGTTACCTCCTGCCGCAAAAAAAACAAAAACCTTCACTTCCCTTACATCTTACATACATCTCTCTCTGTCCATGCAGAATTGTCTATTTTTACTTATTCTATCTATTGAGAGGAGAGAAACATGCGCCATAGTGTACGCCATTCGCAAACGCCGCCTCCACGCTCCTTTTTGATTTTGAAAATTCCCATGGCTTCATGATACACATCTCTACCTCTATTTGTATGAATATCGGTTACGAGTAACGAGTCATGAGTTTCCCCAGGGTCAACACTTCCTCGATCAGTATGTCGCCGTTGTGCAGTTGTTTGTCCCGATGCTTCTCTGTTCAGAAAAGTAATGCACGCATGTATTTTTCTTCGACGATCTGCGGAGTTACATGTATTCATATATATGTACCACGAGGATTCCATTTAGTTTTGTGCGTAACGAAGAAGTGGGGTGTGCGCTGTGCGAGTTCGCACTGCTTGGGTAAAAAGTGCCATAATAACAATCCAATGCAGAGAGCGCTGGGCGTTGGCGTTTGTCGAATGATGGGAAATCGCTAATATAGAGTGCATACTAATAATTAGGAATTTTCGAATATTTAAAAGGAAAATTGTTCCGTTCTGGCTGTCCTCGTTTTCTATTCACGGAAATATATCTACAGCGAGGGCGTTCAACTAGCCAGGGCTTTCCGGTTCCTGGAGAGAAGGGATTTTAATTGGTAGGTATCGAAATTTTCGCGGGTGGAGCCAATTAGCATTGCTGTCGCAGCATGTGCTGGCATGCTGGAGGTCTTAAGCTAAAACAAAGCCATCCGTAAATGTAGAAAGGAAATGCATCAAAGGTTTATTGTGGTGGCCGTGCAGGTAGACCGTGAGGGCGTACTTAGGCGTTGTCGCAAGACGGAGGCGGTCATCCAGGTGGGATATCAGGGTGTAAGAGAGGTATACGCACTGGAGGGTTTTCAGGTTCATGTTCAACTTGGTTTTCACTAAGAGGGCTTTCTGAAAATTCGGGTGGCGGAGACGCCTCTGGTGATGGAGTACGGGTACTCTCGTTGCTGTCTATCGGCAAAAATCTTTGATCATCAATCATGCAGGACCCTTTCAGGAGGCATTCATCCATCAGAGACGCAGGCCCATCCCTCACAGCCAATCCAATTGCAAGAACGAGTGCAAATGAAAATCTACTCCATAGTTCAAAGGGTTTATCTGGAGGGAGTTTTGGAGGAATAAGTAAAGAATGATTTCTTGCGCAACCTCTCAGAGGGGTACACATTAAAGCTGAAGTATTATCGTCGGGTTGAATTGTAGTGGTGCGCCTGGTCGGGGTTTCTTCAACACGTGACGTACGGTAACGAATTCCGGAACTCGAGGAGTCCACCAGATTTCTAGAGTTGGCAGTGGTAGCCGCGTGATTGTGATCGTTGTAATTGAGCTGGCACGTGTGTTTGTTCTTGAGCCATTGATTTCTCGGTTGACCACCTAAGAAAAAGCCCAGGAACCACCATGGCAACTTCCCCAGCCGTTTCCAATTTGAATGCCATGCGTTTGCAATAATTCGTCGAACCAAGTTTACGGGGTTAGCCCAAATGTAGTAGAAAGTGTCTTGCCTGCCATCAAGAGAAGATATGGAGTTGCGTGGCACTGGATAGTTGTTGCGAATCCTCGCTACTCTCGAATTGAGCATTGCCACAGGGGTAACATCCTGGTCAATTTTGTGATTTGTTTGGGCTCCTAAGCGCGTTGATGAATTGTAAGAGCTTTGGCGAAGCTCTTTCTCAAGTGTACAGGGTGTCATCCGTTTGGACGGCTCGTTTTGTTCTTGAATATCGAATGCTGACCGTCCCATAGAAGCGGCTGGATGGACATCGTCGAAAAAGGTACGAGACAACCCTTTAGCCGAAGGATCATCCAGGTCAATTTCCAGAGGAGCCATTCCCACGGAGATTCTATGGTCATTGATGGCTTCATCAAACGTTTGATATCGATGTGATTGTCCCTCCAATGCCCGCAAGGTGTCGGGCTCCACCCAAGCAGAGTTGGGAGAATCCTGAGCACTGGTAGGGCGCAAATGGAAAGGGGATATTGGACCACCGGAGAAGGAATGGCGGTGTGCTTGACCAGCAGGCACATGTGGAGAAGCCGCAGGCAGTATAAGTGGTTTCAATGCGCATGAACCAGGTGGGAACCGCCTCATCCTCCTGGGACGGTTGGAAAAAATCCCTTGCACCTCGGGTGAAAGGGGGAAGGAGGTTCCCCAAAAGGACGAGTTCGATGAAGAATGGGAAATCATGGATGAGCGTTGTGATTCTAGGGTCCGGGTAGACGGAGGGGAACATGAGTCACCAACTCCGGAATCGAGAGACATCAAGTCAACGTCATCAGCGTGTCCAGTTCTCTGTGGTGACGAAATATACGAGTGATCAGTTGCATGATCGTTGTGCACAGTAGGGTCTAGGGGGGGATTTGCTGATAAGGGTTGAAAGAGTGCCTTTCGAATGGGAGACAAGGGAATCTTGGAAAACATAGATCGAGGCCTTGGTGTCCGATATACACCATTCGCTTGCGGAGAAGTAGTCTCGGGCACACGATGCAATCCGGGCGACGGCTCTATCCTTGTTGGTGATTGGGCCAAAAGTTCCGTTAACACGTCGATTCTCCGCTCCAAGCTACGATTTGTCGAATTGGCTGCATCCATGTTTTGTAATTTTTGGTTCGCCATTTCAATTTCCCATTGCTGTTCATGGATTTTGCTTTCTTTAATTTCGACATCTCTCTCTAAAGCGCGAATTTTAGCACGAAGCTGCGATTCCTTATCAATGGTGTTTCGTAATTCGTCCTTTAATCGAACTTCGAATTTGGTTTCCCATTCTAGCAGTTCTTGTTTTAATATTTTATGTTCCGCACTGAGGGCTTTGAGCTTCGCTGCCTGAACATTCGTCGCAGATGAGTCTATCGATTCGACCTGATCTAACGACGCGGCAAGCTGTTCTTCGAGATGCTGTATATACTTGGAAGTCTCGAGGTCGGCGTGCCTGTTTGTCATATGTGGTCGTCTTTTTGAGCGGTCGAAAGTATTGAAGGGCGATGATCTCCACGAGGAAGATCCCTTCGATTTCGCTGGCATATCTGGATCGCTGTAGTTAAAAGTGTCGAGATCAATAGGAGGCCCTAATTGGCCGGTGCACTTCGCAGGAGAATATAGGGGGAAATCATGGGTAGAGGGATCCGGTGAAGGCGGATCACCGAACAAGGAAGCTGCTGGCGGTCGTGGAGAGTGGCAATATCGTCTCTGTACAGAGTTATTTATTTCTTGAAGAATGCTCGAACGGCGGGTGTGAGACGTTGTCGGTCTTGAGAGATTAGGGCTTTGATCTATGCTGGCAGTATCATTATTTTGTTTCTCGAAATGCTGATCAGAGGTCCCTGAAGCAGATCGCCATGTTGTGAAAGGGGGGGTGATTTTTCGTGACGGGAGTAATGCGCCGCGAAAACCCGCGTTTCGTAATTGGAGCCGGCGATTCTGGGCACTGCAAGGCTTTTCGGGTGGGCGTTGGGGCGGGGACAATGATGAACGGCGAGTGGGGTGGAAGATGCCGGCACGGTGGGAAGATGGAGGTTGCGTGGTGGTGGTATTGTTGGAGAAAGCATCTGATGGAGGCGCCTCTGCCGTGGTGGTAAAAGCATGGTCCATGACGGGCTCTCAGGAAAAGCACGAGAACGCAAAAGTATTACACCAGGTCAAATCAAACCTAGCTCCATCACAGGCACGTCAAACAAGCCTGTGGGCAATGAACCATTCATCGGCCAATGGCAAAAGGGGGTTCTGAATTCAGAGGGAATCGCATTTGAAGTTGAACTGAGCCGAGGAACAATGGCGGAATGTAAAACCCTAGGCGACGAAATACTGCGCAGGGCCGGAGTAATTTTGCACGAGAAGGCACCACCTCAGTGATGGTTCAGAAGGCTAGGGGGAATTTGGCTGGAATGCTCGCAACATTGGAATCTCTTGTCCAGGTAACGAAGCAATTTGGGATTCGCAATTGAGGATAAAATGAGGCAGGTGTTGAGGGCTAATTCTACTCCGCATCACCCGCCCAATGTTTGTTTGCGTCAGTCCTCTTTTTGCCGCACTCGGTTACTGGACATCGACCGTTGCTAAGGACGCGGAAGAACCCAGTTGCAGGGCCCAGCAGGGGTGGTGGGCGTGCGAAGCTGGATCGAAGTGGGTTGAAGTGGGTTTGTTTTGCTGCAGCGATTAGCTACTAACTGCCTGGCGTTTCGTGAGTTTTTGTCTCCTTTTGGGACGAGCCCAGAGCCAAGGGATGATAATTACACCACCGTTTTACATACAAGTTTGTACTGTACATACGAACAGCTTTCTCATGTCCTCCTCTCTAGCGGGGGGCTCTAAACCGGCACGGTTTATTGTCTATAGATTCATGTGATCACAGAATTTATTAACAGTCTGGTCAGAGTGATCAGAAGCGTATAAATATTCCGTACCAGCAGACTAGTTTGTCCTGTACTCCGTATGTAGGAGTAAAGCTCTGTAGGGGTATTGGACATCCTCCGTACCTGGTTAATTTCAACGGAAGGTTGGTGTAATTTACCGGCACGGCCACGATAATCACATGATCTGGCCAAACTGACCGTGTCCACCTTTGGAAAGAGCTAGGGCTCATTTGTCTTGGCGGCAATCCGCCATCATAAACCACCATCAGATATCTGCTTGCCAACAACAATTTAACAACATTTGGCAGATACATACATGATGGCCACGGGGAGGTTGAATAATATTGATTTGCGCTTTATTATCTCGGTACCCATGGCCACCCCTAATTCATCCTGCTCCTTGATTCCACTTGCTGACCATACTACAGATAAAACACTAGAAATGAAGAGCATCATGCCCAGAATCTCAACTAGGTGTCCACAGCTGTCGAGTAATTGACTGGAGTGCTTATTAGTACATTAGGTGTGACGACTCTAACTGCTATACGCATTGGTCATGAATACCGAGGAATTCCTCAATCCGAACAAATAATACATGTCTCATAGACTTACCTAAGTAGGACATGGATCCATTATAAGAAGGTCTATGATGGGATTATGGTCGTTTTGTGATGTGAGATTAAAGAGCTATGTCGGTCTTATGGGAGCTTAAGCTCCCTACTCCCACTGGGGCTCGCAGGTGCTGGACCTGTATATGTGTTAGCTCGATCCGCTGCCTTGGTACCTCGTTCACCTTGGTCGGATTAGCTAACAGTGCACGATGGCCATATTGTCCTAAAGTTTTTTGTTGAAAGGCGAAAGTTCCCGTGGTATGACGCGCTCATTAGGTACAGATTAAGCGTTTCCCATTTCTCCAGCCTTTTCCCGTTTCCCTTGAGCTTCTAATTTATGCCTTATTTAATATCTGCTCGAGGTTTCCGAAGGTTCCGAATGGACTATCCACAATCTTTCAGAACAAGAATGGATTACTGGTATGTTCCCGTCCAATAGCAATAAGGAGAAGCCACAGATGTGAAGGTACTTACTGCAATTAATAGTGACATAGGGAAATAGCCGGTGTCTTGTTGTCAGGACAAATGTTGCACCAACTATATCCATGTCATATCAGTAGAACGATCCTCAATCATCCATTATCAAACCTTGAAAATCAAATCTTAAGAATCTCCCGAAGCCGCGTACTTCGCAACTACTTGTATCTACAAGTAAAGATAGAAGTCATTTTAATCAGGCTAGATAAAGGCACGAAAGGAAGTGTTTGGCAGAAACCTGCAGACATGAGTTGACTGTTCCTTGGTGTCAGAAACCTGCCACGGCCGTCCTTGCCCCTTCAACTTTCGGACTGCTACCGAGTGAACAGTATCTCTATTCCCCTTCCTCCGGCGGTCGTCCTTCCTTTCGTTTTTCCTTTTAATTTCTACGTTAATTTCTACATTCCTTTCAACATCCTCCTTCGCCCCTAATATAATAGCAAAAGGAAAACTCGAAAATAAACCAATCGAGATTTAACTGGGTACTGCAGTGCGGCTTGCCCACTGGCCCTGCTGCTCAAAATCAATCCTTCAACCTGTGAGCAACATCATCCTCATGATGTGTCGACTACCAAGGGCAGTTAGTTCCAATTCCCTAAACTTTAACTAATGGCAATCTCAAGCACTCCTGCTGTAGATCCGCCTCGAATAGAAGGTATACACATGCCTGACGGACAGAGCGAATGAGCTGTTAATAAAACGTAACATATTCTTGTTTTTAACTATTATCTGAGAATATATACACCATAGAATACATTGGCAATGTCGATGTCTTCCTCATCCCCTAGGGCTTATTTGTAATTGCTGCTATTTATCGAACCAGTACGGAGTACTCCGTACTGCGTATTCCTTTAATCCATAAAAACAAAACATGGAGATTTTGGGGTTAAACCGAACTAACAACTAGTTAAACCCTAAATGACACCCAAACACAAGAACATGAAAGCAAAAAGATAAAATAGAAACAAAAAATCCTCAACTTCATTGAAAACCTTGCCAAAGCTGCAACTTCACTGATCCACACACAATATAAGCCTACATATCTTGCGACAAAACTCTCTCCCAGTGACTACCCTTCCATGCACTCTTTTCGACTCAGCAGAACAATCTAAAGGAGAAAGACGAGAGAAAATAGAAATCATGGCCCAAGGCGAACTCAAAAAGTCCAAGCCAGCAGCGTCTGCTAAAAAGTTATTCTCTTCCATCCAAAATACCAATGCGATAGGGTTGATTCGGGCCAAGAAAGCTAACATCTACATGTTGATTTGCAGGTCCAATGCCCTAGGCCCCAAAAAAGGCGCTCGAGTAATCGCACCCAAGAAAGCAAGCCTGATCAGGCAAAAGAAGATGACCAAGGTACGCAGAGAGCCCATCGAATTTCAGCTTCACTTCCAGCTCCCTAAAGGCTTTTTGTCAAGAGGTTATATATTTCGCCTGGGAAGCAGCTTATAAAATGCGGGAGAGAGTCTCGGTTGTGTTCAAAAATCCTTGGGAAACTACGAGAATCAATGCTAATTTTTTGTTTCAACATCTTATCTTCTAGAAACTATCTTCGGGCCTAACTGCTCGGACGGAACGGTCACTCGCGGAACGAGCAGGACACTTGGAGTTACTTGCTGGAGGGAAGAAAAATAAAGACGGCAAGACAAAAAAATGAGGGGGGTTCTGGCATCGCTTAAATTGCTAAAACTGCAGAGTGACTGCATGGCGCTCTGTGGGTGTGCAGAATGGGAGCCTTGAGATACATCCAACTCAAGGCTAACTCAAAACGCTGGCTATCAATCCGGCTAGGAGAAAAGTGGATTTACATCACGAAAAATTCACCCTTGGTCCACGTTGTTTTGAGCGACCGGGCATCGCTCGCAAACCCCAAATCGATTGCTTTGGCCCTTGCACCGGCGAATGCTACATCTGCCACGGTCTCATCCAGTTTTAATTACTTTGCCACTTCGTCGAATCATCGAGATTATGACCTTCATAGTCACGTTCACGCTTTCGCTACCCGCAACCATCTGGCAAGGAAATCAAAGTTGAAAAATGAAAACTAAGACTAGGCATAAAAGTTAAACGGGACCTCCGTCTCGCTTGCACATTCACAGTCAAAACCAAAAGCAAACCCCCAATCCCAGCCAAATATATATATATATATTGGCACGCCTCCAAAAATAAGAAACCACTCTACACCAAGGCAGAATCGGGAGGAGAAGAAAACAGCAAAAGAAATGGATTGGAAAGAAACCAGGGCGGGGAAAACTAAAAACGAGTGACAAAAAAAATGGATAAACGCCTGCCGTCTAGCCTTGTCAACTTCCCCAGACACATGCGTGCCAATTTGACAAACATCACGATTGGCTCCCAATCGATCATCATGATATATTTGCATTGTACCTTCTTTCACCGGCTGAGGACATTAGTTCAAGCCAATAGGATAATAAACAAAAATTTAGTATTTCCTGTGTTGCGATATTCTTCGTTTCTCCTCCCATTTTTTTTTTTTTTTTTTTTTTTT